>JZKD02S2044592.1:207419-251023 GCA_000966675.3 Picea glauca | reverse complement strand
AGATGTATACTACTGTGGTGGATGTGTTCCACTGTTTGATCAAGTACCTGTGTGTTACTTGGTGTGGTAGTGTACCACTGGATTGTAGTTGTGTACTACTATGGATAGACACAGTTGTGTTCTATTGGATTATATTGTTCCGATTTCCTTGAAGACTATCAACAGTGTTGAAAATGATTATAAGCTAGATGGATGATCAATGAACAGAGATTTCCTAGACAGAAAATGGTTCAAAAAATTTATTCTTCTAGATTAGAAGAATGGATCCTGTGTCACTCTGTGGTGTGAGCATCATGTCTGATTACTCAGATAGAGTATGGTTTCGAGAGATGATGCAATTGATGACATTGATGGTGATGATGGTGCTCATGATATAGTGATGAGATAGTCTATACAACTATGTTGATGCTATTAGGTGAATGGTATGTTTGTGCTCAAGACCATTACCTGTAATACCTTCCTATCTAGGAGGGAGTGTTGATATTATGGTAGCTACGGGAGGTATTTACCTCCACATGTAAACCTGACAAGAATAGAATATTCCGGGAAGCAAGAAGAAACCCTAATGAGTTGGCTAATAACCCTAGAAGACATGTCGACTCAAGAAGATAACTTGTATTAGGTTATTAGCCTCCAATAGAAGAAGTCAGCCAGAAGAAATAAAATATACTGAACAAACATATACCCAGAATGAGAAGTCGGCCCAGGCAGTTAGCCAGAATTACTATAAATAGAGGAGGCCAGTCTTCATTATGGTAGGCAGTCTCATAATTGCAAAGCAACACTTGTGCGCACTGCAGTGCCCAATTTTGTGCGTAGGTTTGGAGGAGAGCTTCCATTGCAGCTAGCAGATCACGTTTGGCTTGGAATATCTCTTGGTTAGGGTTTGGACTATCTGATCATCTCTTGTTGGTGCACTATCCTTTGTTTGGCTATCTAGCCTAGGGTTTGCTTCCAGAGTGATTCTCTGTCAAGGTTAAGGTGCTCGGAGGGTGGCTTCGGCCTATGGTTGGGTGACAATAGTGATATTGTCAATGGTAAAATGAGCACATTCATTCACATTCTAACAACAACGACCTATCATGGGAGTTATAATGGTTTAGTTTGGATCCCCTTCTTTCCACATATGACATCAAGAAAGCTCTACTTTTGAAGGGCTTCTAGATGGTTCTGCTCTTTTGTGTGGATCGCACGTTGTTTTCTGGTCCCAGGGTTTATATTTTTTGGACCATGAAGCCGTGAATAGTCAATTGCGACCCACTTTTCCAATTGCTCAGAGTTTTCTAGCAGGTGTTTTTGATGCTTGAGCTACAATAGTTGTGCCTGCATATGGTGGTTAAGTGTTGGTCCACTATCCTATCCTCCATCCTCATGCGTTGGTTCCCTTGCAGTGGCTTGTCAGAGGAACTATAGTGGTTTGTGGTTTTTAAAGGTTTTGGCAATTTCAGTTCTATTCTGGGGGTGTGTTTTTTGGTATCATTTGGTGGTTTGTGGTGGGGGGAGGGTGGTTCTTTGGTTTTCCCATCCTGGGCACATGTTGTTTTCTTGCATGTTTCCTATGAATTTGTAAAGGGATGCTTTTGCATTGGATTTCTCAACCATGCTCATGTTGCTCCCTTGTGTGATGACTTGTGAAGGGAAGCTTTTTTATTTGTATCTATGTGGTTGTAGGGTGCTTCTTAGGTATTTGGTTTTTAGTGTTGGGATGAGTATTCCTAGCCTTTCGTTTGCATTGTAGTGACGACCTATCTATTGTCCTTTATTTTTTTGTAACATGATCTTCATATTGTTAAAATTCTTTATTCAATGAATGATGACGCATATTTAAAAAATAAATGAGAAATCCAAGTAAGTTTGTGGACCTTGGATGTTAAGTGTGCATTTGTGTGGAACTCCCATCTACCTCCACTAGCCCAACCAAATCTTCTTTTCCAGGCTTCTCTCTAGATGACATTATCATAGTCAATATTGGTCGCTTGATAGTGATTGATGGGAAGACAAGATCCACCTATGGTTTTGACTCTAACTGGAGACCAATTTGTTATTCAATTATTCAATCCCGTTTTCGCTAACCTACTCTCTCCATTGTGACATTTATCACTCCCTCTTCTTCTCTCAAGGACTGTACTTTATTTCCTTGTTGATCGTTTCAGGTTTGCTCATCCTAGGGCTAACATTGCTTCAATATGTTACTTTCATTTGATTTTTCTTTTATGGAAGAGATTCCCTCGGTAATTTTTGTGTTTCTCTTATTACTTATGTACTTTCGAGTTCCATAGACCTTTTTGGGTCATTAGTGGACATTAATATAATTTCATTTTTAGTGAGAAATTTAAGTTTATTTGTTTTTGGGAAAGGTTGGTTGGCAGGCTATATATCTACATTGTCATATTTAGTTTTAGTAAATGGCTCATTGACATAGAGTTTTAGATTAGGTAGAGGGTTGTAACAAGTACAAAGCTCATAACCTAGTATTGGACTACCTAAATATTGGATAGGCCATTTGGGCTAGATGAATGGGAATGCTGAGAATGGTCAGTTGGGTTGGTTGTGCTGGAAACCTTGAGTGGATAGGTGAGTGGAAAAGGTACCATATTAGTCTAGTATATTTATTGAGGTATTGAGAGAAATATACTAGTTGAGGTGGAGCAGGGGGTGCCTTGAATGGATGATTGGTTTGTTCTCACTTTGGTAAGGCATAAACCAACTCTCACAACGAATAGGAAGAACCAGGATAGTGGGATGGAAGCTAGATTCTCTTCAATGGGAATTGAGAAATCTCTAGTAATCATGGTATAAACATAATATCATTAGATGAGGCATTTAACTTTGACCCTGTAGTAGAACACAAGGGTTGCTACAATAAAAAATAATTACAATATTTACCCAAAGGCACGTAAGTAGTAACTAATATTAAATATGAGACAAGATCATATCAAAGAGTTCAATGGGTGATGAAAAAATAGGGTACATTGATCTGTAAATTGTTGTGCATATTCCACTGGAACAGTTTGTCACAACATACTTGATAAATGACACTGAAATCTACACTATGAAGGTTAAATTTCTTTAGATTCCAGGATATTTAATTACTAATTTTTTGATTATGAATGAAATAGATAAAATGTGGAAAATAGAAATGCAATCACACACCATCCACAAAATAACACAAATATTTTCTCTAGGAAATACTTACGGGAGAAAACCTAGCTAGAAGGTGAGGCTACTTGGCTATCTTTTCTATGGTATCAAAATAATGCAAGTACAAAAGAGAAGGCGCTCTCTATGGAGTTACCTGAGACATGTGGCATGTTAGGCTGCTATAGAACATTAACCCCCTCTATTATGATCTATGATTTCCCACTCCCAGTTGTTTTGCTTTGAACAAGATACAATAACATAGAATGGAACCCCTTCTCCTCCTAGCGGCCTGATATTTAACATAGCCCAATAGCCATCTTTGGGTAGGTTTTTGACTTCCTCAACCCTCAATTGTAATAAGGTTTTGTACCTTCTATAATGTTATTATAAAATACACTACGTGGATAGCATGACATGTCAAAGTAATGGAGGTTGGCGTGGCATCCACTCACACCATGGTGATCAATACGATAGGTCAACTTGCAGGAGACATAACTTTCACATACAAACTTTGATTGTGACAATTATTGCACCATTGGAAACATATAAGTGTGTAGAATATAGAATCCTCCCCCATAGTAATTTTTTGACAAAAGAGGTATCATTTGATGCCTCAAAATGGCTCTAGAATATTTCAGAGGATTTTTTGGACCCAAATTTTCAAATTTGGACCAGCCACCAAAATGCCTCTACAAGCTCATTCCTCCATTTTCCCACCCAGAAAGTACTGAGATAGATGAAAAATAATATAATGATCCAATCTGGATCATACCTCCTCATTAAGGGAGGCTTTTGGTCCCGGAAATCTTTACTGAATGAGGTAAGGAAATTTTCCCTCTACCTTCTCCCTAGAGTACCACTTTTCTTTGCTTAGAAGTTGTCCTTTCAACCCAAGATGCCAAAGGTCATGGTGCCCCTATCTTGTAGTTCTGGACCACTTTTGAAAAATTGTGTCCTCTTCCAATTGTTCCTAAGCATCTGGTGATAAATTCTCTATAGAAGGTAGGA
This sequence comes from Picea glauca, assembly GCA_000966675.3. Classification (NCBI taxonomy): domain Eukaryota; kingdom Viridiplantae; phylum Streptophyta; class Pinopsida; order Pinales; family Pinaceae; genus Picea; species Picea glauca. The sequence goes on along the minus strand of JZKD02S2044592.1, from coordinate 246,874 downwards.
CCTTCTCATCCTCCTGATCCAACATGGAGGGCTCATAGAGTTTGATATTCTCCACATTTACTGTTGAGTAAATGAGAATGTATGGGGGTAGATCGAGTCGGCAGGTATTATCTCCTACCTTAAAATGACCATACCACAGAGCCTTTATCTTCTTATCAGAACCTTGTAGTCGTTCCTTATTCGGTTGTAACCATACTTTGTCTCCCACTTTAAATGTTCTCTTTATTCTATGTTGGTCATATCTAGCCTTGTGCTTTTCTTGTGACTTCTTTAGCATCTCTTGTATTCACAAATGGATCTGCCTGATCTTCTCAACAATTTTTTCTTCCTTTAATGCATCTCCTATGAGGTTTTCCCTCACCCATCCTTGTTTTCCATATACAACATCTAAGGGAAAAGGTATAAAAGATCCAAAACAAGTTTCAAAAGGTGACTTACCAATAGAAGTGTGGACTGCTCTGTTATAAGAGTGTTGTATATAGATCAATTTTTTTCTCAAGTCTTCATATACTTATGATTGTAACCCCTCAAAATTTGTACCAAAGTCTTGTTGACTACTGTCGTTTGCCCATCTGTATGTGGATGGAATGTTCTAGACCTCTTCAACTTAGTGTCCATATTTTCCTACAATGTAGTCCAAAATGAATTGAGAAATTTGATATCTCTGTCTGAGATGATGCTCCTTGGTATCTCAAAGTGCACCCAGACTTGTTGAAAGAACAAGTTTGTTTCTTCCTGTCCCTTTATGGTATTTTTACAATACATTAGAATGCACTTTTTGTTGAACCTATCAACTACCACAAATAAATAGTCATCCCTTCCGCGTGATTGGTAAACCTCCCACAAGATCCATGGAAATGATTTCCCAAGGTTGAGTGGGTACAAGTAAGAGATGGTATAGACCTTGTTTCCTGTTAATGGTCTTGCTAGTACAACAAAGTATATATCCTCTAATATATCGTGATACATCTTCTTACATTATGGGTCAATACACATACCTCTATAAATTGGCAACTGTCTTCCCAATAGAAAATTGTACTACAACCTTAGAGGTGTGAGCCTCTCTAATAAGCTACAATCATTCACCTTTAGGGACACAGAGCTTGTCAATATTGTAGAGTAAACCATTCTGGAAATGATAGTCAACCTTGTCGTCACCTTCTTCTATATGAATTTGGCCCTGTAGTTGTTGAAACACCTCCTTGAAGTCCTCATATTCTATGTATGCCTCTCTATATGAATCATGGTTAAAAGGCTCCATGTGCAATAGAGTTCCCAAAGTTGTACTTTTGGATGTGGGTGGACTTGAAAGCATGTATTCCAACTTGTTTGTGCTACCCTTCTTATACTTGATGAGTAGATGAAATTGTTGTAAGAACCCCATCCAATTGTAGTGTCTGGTTTGTTGTAACTTACTATGGGCCTACAAATACTGGAGCGATTGGTGATATGTGCGAATGATGGTGTCCTTGCCCATCAAATAGTGCTTCAAATTTTTAAAAGCTTGTACCAAGGCATAGAGCTCCTAGTCATAGGTATGGTAGTTGAAAACTGCCCCATGAAATACTTCATAATTATAGCATACATGTCTTCCTCCTTGCATCAAAACTACTCCCATGGCATACCCACTTGCATCTGTCTCCACTTCTAAGGGATTTTGCAATTTTAGTAGTGTGAGCATTGGTGCTTGACTGATCTTTCTTTTAATCTCATCAAAATCCTTCTACTAATTCTTCTCCCATTGGAAACTCTTACTACCCGTTGTTATTGCGTGGGGTGGTGCAATTACTGCTAAAAACAAAACTATGGACTTCGACAAGTATTGTGCTGCCCAAAAAAAACTCCTAACTTTTATGCAATTTGTAGGAACTGGCCATTTCATGATGGCCTCCATCTTGGAGGGATCTATCTTGAGATCGCCTCCACTGATCATATACCCTAGATGCACAAAACATTGCTAAGAAAACTCACATTTCATGAGATTGCCAACAATTGGTGCTTCTTTAGGGTTTCTAACACATGGGTAAGATGTGAGATTTGCTCCTCCCAGGTAGCACTATAAACCAATATACCATCCAAATAAACAATAGCAAATGAATCTAGATATGGGTGTAAACCACCATTCATTAGTCTCACAAATGTAGTTGATGTGTTGCATAAACCGAATGACATAATCAACCACTCATACAAACCTTGTCTTGTTTTGAAGGTAATCTTCTAGGTATCTTCTTTTTTGACTCATACCTAGTGATATCCTGATTTCAAATCCAGCTTAGTGAAGTACTTAGCATGATATAGTTGATCCAACAGATCATCGATCATTGGCAGAGGGTACCGATTCTTCAATATAATCTATTTCAATGCCCAGTGATCAATATACATTATCCAAGTCCCATCCTTCTTGGGCACAATTATGATGGGTGACCCACAAGGTGAGGTACTTGGTCAAATCACACCCTGCTCCAACCACTGTTGTAACTACTTTTTTACTTCATTTGCTTCTAGAATGGACTATCTATACAACTCAATATTCCACAGTGGGGAGTATGGAAATAACTGTATTTTGTGCTCCACTTCTCTCTTGGGTGGTAGTCCTTTAGGCTCCTAGAACACTCCTCTGTATTCTTGTAGAAACTCCCTCCAACTGTTGTTTCTACTCTTTAGTACCCCCCTCTAGGGATACCTTTACTATGATTGACTCATCCCCAGAGTGATTTTCTCTTAAGAAAAGTAAAACATATTTCTTGCTAAAACTGATCAATTTCTTAGATTGATTGACACTTACCAATGACATTTTTATTTTCCTTTTTGCATGTTGATGATGAAGGATTTCTGGTCCTTGATGAGGTTTTACTAATTGGCTCACTGCATGAAGATAACATCCATCATATACATGTGGGGGATTCCAAACACTACTTCGCATACATCCAGTGGTACTACATCCAATTCTACTTCATCTATAAAATAAACACTTACAACAAATTTAATCTTGCACTGCTTTGTTAGCTTGATCTCTGTATCATTTTTTACCCAACCCTATGGATAGGGGATAGGATGATCGTGAACCTCCAATCCAAGCTTGTTGACCAGATCCGTTGCGATGAGATTAACATGTGAACTCGAGTCGAACATAGCATCTATCTTGGTCTTATTGATCTGAATCTTGATGTGGAAGAGCTTGGTCATCTCCTTCTCTTCTCAGTGATGAAGGCTACTCAGATTCATCTCTTTTTGCACATATGTGCAAACAATCCTTTTATCCACATCTAAGCTACTTTCCACCTGATTGCTCGAATATGTGGCTAGAAGGTTCTTTTTCTTTATGTCCTTCTTGTGGTTATTTGAGTTCAGATCTAGATGTAGTTTCCAACGCTTTTCCTCAGTGTGGCCATCAATGTTGCATTGATTGGAATGGTTGTTAGGATATTTGCACTGATGTGTAGTGGTTGTTGTCTTCTAATCTTTTCCCCCTTTCCACTTCTTCCCCTCCTTGGAATATTCTTGGTGTTCTTTCTGCTTTGATCCACTTGGCTACCTCTTCTTTTGGCATATGTTTTCTAGGTATTGTGCATGTACACATGCCTCATCCACTGTCCTTGGATTGAAGAGCATCACATGCTTTCGTAGATGACTTTATAAACCCCCAATATACTTGAGGAGTACATCTGGATTCTTGGGACAGATACCCAACACGATGGATATATTTTTGAACTTATTGGTGTACTCATGTACACTCTACCCCTGCCTCTACCTAAAGTAGTATCGTTGGATCCATTGGTCCTCTACATACCCGATAGGGTAGAATTGAGAATTGATGAGGGTTTCAAAATCCTCCCACTTAGTTACTGGTGGATCACCCTCTATCCTAAGTGTCTCTGTGTGACTTTCCCACCAAGTTAAAGCATGGCCCTCTAACTTCAATCTAGCAAATTAAATATTTTGCTCTTCATCTATGTGGTGAATGTTAAAATAAAATTCTAGTTGTTGCAACCAATGATTCGGTTTTAATGCATCAAACTCACATTGATATGGATTTATGTCCACTTTCACTTCCATCTTGAATAGGGACTATGAAGGTTTAATGGAACTCGAACTCAACTACTCTTTCTCAGGTTCTTTTCACAACTCATTTCCTAGGTCTTTTTTATCTCCCGATTTCCCCTCCAATCTGATCTCTGAGTTTGAGCCTCCATCATCTTTGAACGATCCAAGCTTGCTTGTTAGATCCTCCATGAGGAGGTTTATATTACGGTTGATATCAATGACCTGCGCTTCCAACCTATCAATTATCTCTTCTACTAGATCTCGAGGGTTGTTATGAACAGACTCATCTGCCATGGCTAGGGTTTTTGCAACTTCTCTTTAAGTTGATTCCTAGATTCTGCAACTTTCCACAAATACCCCAAGAAAACCTACTCTGATACGAATATGATCTATAAACCATCGTGGATATTCCACTAGAACAATTTGTCACAATAAATCTGATAAATGAAACTGAAATGTACATTGTGAAGGTTAAATTCATTTAGATTCCAGAATATTTAGTTACCATTGTTTGTTTATGCATGAAATAGATAAAATGCGTAAAATAGAGAACAATAAAATACAATCACACCATCCACAAAATAACACAAATATTTTCTCTGGGAAACCCTTACGAGAGAAAAACTAGTTAGGAGGTGAGGTTGCTCTACTCTCTTTTCTCTGGTATGGAAATAATGCAAGTACAAAGGAGAAGACACTCTCTATGGAGTTACCTAAGACATGTGGCTTGTTAGGTTGATACAAAACATTAACCCCCTCTATTATGCTCTCTAGTTTCCCACTCCTATTTTTTCTACTTTGCTATGTAACAAAATACAATAACATAGAATGGAACCCCTTCTTCTAGTGGCCTGATATTTAACATAGCTCAATAGCCATCTAGGGGTAGGTTTTTTACTTTCTCAACCCTCAACTGTGATAAGGTTTTGAACCTTGTAGAATATTTTTTAGAAAAACACTACGTGGCTAGCCCCACATGTCTAAGTAATGGAAGTTGACGTGGTATCCACTCGCACCATGATGATCAATACGGTAGGTCAACTTGCAGGAGACATAATTTTCGCATACAAACTTTGATTGAGGCGATTCTTGCACCATTGGAAAGGTATCGACGTGTAGAATATAGAATATTCCTCCATAGTAATAATGTTTGCACCCAAAAAAGTGTCATTTGATCCCTCAAAATGGCTCTGGAAGATTTCAGAGGACTTTTTGGACCCAAATTTTCAAATTTGAACCAACGACCAAAATGACCGTGCAAGTTGATTCCTCCAGTTTTTCCACCCATAAAGTATTGAGATATATGAAAAATAATATAATGATCCAATATGGATCATACACGGTGCCTCTTCTCCAATGTTATCGGAACCAGACTAGTGACTGAACCGGGTTGCCCCAAAAATAAAAAATGGACTGAAACCGTACCAAAACTGGTAAAAAGCCGGACAGGAAAATATGTCGACCCAAAAATACATATACTATTCAAATTTTGATAAAAAAAATTATAGTCATGTACATCCATGTGAACCCAAAAGATTAGACACAAATATGTGAAGTTTTTCCATGTATATAGAGCATTGTAAGGATGAATACAACAAAATGGCACCAAGAGAAATACATATATGATCCAAAATACAACTATATTGAGGCTCTATATACACTAATCATAATATAGTCTAAAATAAAAAAAATAAAAAAATTAAATAATGATCCGAATTTTTGTTTTTTTGGATGAAGTGCACTGGTACAAAATTGGTCAACCTAGCTAGTTCTAACCAATTTTGGTTTTAACCAATCAGTTTTTACCATCTCAGGAACAGTTTATATGAAAAGCTAGTTCTAGTCTAGTTCTTCTCTTTACAGCAGTTGCAACTAGGTGACTATATAAAGAATATCACACAAATAATTACAATTTAGTAATTTTATGATAGATCACATAACATCCTCTATTCAAATAGTGGACCTTGACTACACAACATGCCTTTCTTCTTTGGTCTCGTCCTTTTTTTGGTTGAAAAGAAATAATCTATATTAGATTAGAAAACAATAAAATTACATAAGAGGTATCAGTAGGTTGTTATTTGACATCTATGATGACACCCTCTCCTAATATAGGTGAGTAATAACAATTTTTCATGAAATATTGTCTTTCCATTTATTAGGATACACTCTAATAAAACCTGCTGGGAAGAAAACAAGAAACTTGATATGCATCAAGATTATTGGAAGAACTTTTATTCATCTCCAATATGTGGATGCCACTCTTTTGATGGGAAGTCTCTTTTGATGTGTAGGACCAGTATAGGCACTTGGTCATAATGATAACATTTACTTTGTATTTATTTATGTGCAACAACTATGTTATTCTCTGCAAAATCAACACCAACAATATTGTCCTTGGTGGAAAAAATTCACGAGATTATTTGAATTGTAGGTCTTGCCACTTGGTTCTATGTGACTAATTGGTGTAATTATAAATTTCATTTTCAAATTTCTTCAAGAAATATGCTTTGTGGATTTTATCCTCTAAATCAATATTTTAAGAGAACACTTGCAGAAGAAGAAGGAAGTCGAGAGTAACATACTCGTATTTCTTCCAATTGATAGTTATATTTGACAATGATGACTCATTCATAGCAATTGCTTAGAATGGAATAAAGACAAATTTCCATAAGGATTGCATTCGTCATGAACAATGATAAGCATAACTTACCATGTTTTAATTTTCAATATCAATATCAATATCACAACGACTCTTCAAAATTTATTGAAAAGTCCTACTTAAGTCATTATCAATAAATGCAATTCACACTAACCTTATAATATTTGTTGTTGCACCACATCTCTTACATCCAGAAAATACATGAATTTTCCACCCAATATTTATGCACCATAGCTCTAACACCTTTTGGAAGTCTATCCTTCTAGGGTTTCCTACAAATAGTGGTTCAACAAACAAGTTCATCATTCACATTTATTTGCACCCTGAATTATTTACACTTTGTTTTTGGTGTGGTTCCCAACAATTTTTCCATGCATTCCAATAAATGTTTTGATGGTCACTGGTGAAATGATAGTTGTTTGTATTTCTCTACATGCAAGATAACATCATGTGATTGTGATTTTTCAAGAGTTTTGATTGTGTTAGCTTTGAAGTTTTCAAATACATCTTGAATTTCCTTTGCATTTTTTTTTTCTACTTTTTAATACCTAGTAATGAAAACACATTGCTTAACTTCTTGGATTTTATTTAACCAAATAAAATTTCAGCTTGAGCGATGATTGATTTAATTTTACAATATCTTACAACATGATTTAATTTTTTGGCCCCAACTCATTAAAGTTGATGTTATTTAAGATGCCATCATCAATAACTTTTTTGTATGCTAGCTACTTTTATACTACCATGGTACAAAAAATGTTACTACCAAATCTCTTTATGCCTTGCCAAAAAGGAAACCAGGGCATATGGAGTTTCAAAATGTCATCCAGAGTATATCCAAGTCAATAATTTAGTCTAAATTGCCCACAAAGTTCCATAGCCTTATTTGTAACAAAACAAAACAAAGAGAATAGTTAGGATAACTATGAGTAAACACTACAAACCATGACTACAAAGAAAAACAACATATCATGACTACAAGAGAGACAACAAAGGACTCATCAAACATGGTCATGTGAGTTTGGATGACTAGTTTATGAGTTTCCCGGGTTGTCATGCCTCCATCCAAAAATGTTTCTTCTTCAATTATAATTGGGTTAGAAGAGGTACCCAAGGAATCAAAGGGCTCTTTTGTCTCAATTGAGCAATCCCAACCATCAATGTACCACTCTGATACTTCCAATTGGACACTGAAAGCCACCATACAAACAACATTGAGTTTGGATTCAATCAATATAATCCTAGCAATGATTTTCTATTGTTGATTTCCTTTATCTTGAACTACTTGGGGCTATAATGGATTTGGTGAGCCAGTATAACTCATTGGATTTGGTGAGCCAATATAAATCAGTGGCTCAAAACGTTTTGGTATCTCTGGTTCTTGAGAACCCAAAGTCTGAAAACCAACGATGGTAGTCCTTCTCAATCTGCTCCTTAGTAACCTGTTTGCACTATTTAATGATTGAGTCCTCCATAGCATCCACCTTCTCTTTAATTTCAACATGAAAATTCATTTGGATGTCTTTTTCTACTTGCTTGGCAACTTTTTCATCCTTTGTTATGGAGGGGAAATGGGTCTTGCATAAAGGAGGTTGAGAGGCAATTCTCTTCCTTCTTCTCAGACCCCTCACGTTGGACTTGAGAGCTTCGACATTGTGGAAAGGAGGTTAAGAGGCATTTATCTTCCTTCTTCTCAAGCCCCTCACGTTGGACTTGGGAGCTTCGACCAAGGAAAGCTTTAAGAATGCGATATTTATCCTAAAGTGTATATAGTGAGGTAAATAATGTAATTAATGCCCATTACAAAGTAGGTGAACCATTCAAATTTTCATGATAGAGCATATCAACATTGCAAATAATTGTTTATGGGTAAATGTAATTAGACAAAATTATCTAGTTTAGACACGTGCGTGCGTGCGTGCATGCACATACTCAATATATGTGTTGGGAAAATATTCTCTCTTAATTTTTTTTAATAGTATGTTTTCATTTATATACATATGAGACAAATTTATATTTGTGTTGGGAAAATATTCCCATTCTCAATTTTTTACATTTCCCTTTAATAAGGAAAAGGGATTAATTTGGTGTAGATTCCATGATTAAGGGGTGACCACTTCAATAAATTTATCAAAAACTTACATCTAGTCTCCTATCTTTGCTAAGCTTAATAAACATGAGAGATTGCAAGATGGAAGAATAATTTATGGAAACTCTAATTTTTATCACATCATCAATGATAACTATATTTGAAGAGTCTCAATAAATTGCAATTAATTGGTATAAAAATTATTGAGGAGTTTCTAAAGTTCACATCAATGTACTTTAAGAGTAGATTTTCTAATTGATATGTCCCCATCTACAATTCAATTAAAATCCACCAAATTGACTCCTAAGCATATCAAACAATACTTATAAATACCATAATAAATATAACTAAAACACGCTTATAAAATATCACTAAAAGACATGTACAAAATATAAAAAAATGAGATATTTTAAAGATACTTTTTCTTAATCCCTTTGATTGAGAATTTCTAGAAAATTATAAATTTCAGATATTCCATATATAGATTTAAACAAAAATTTAACTTCTTTTTTTTTCGTTTTGACATTATTAATTTTGGGTAGTTTTGAAAATCTCAACTTTAGGCTATTTATTGTACTTAAAACTCTCATTATAGTCCACTTTAAGGGAGATGCATAATTCCTTATGTTATCAAATGAAACTAATACATAACACTTTAAAAAAATATACAATATATAATAAAGAAATTATGAAATTATGTCATCAATGGAAGATTATAATCTATTCGTTTAAGGTTATATAAACATTAACATATATAAAATTAATGTTTTTTTTATAGTCCAAAATTATATATATATATATATATATATATATATATGAGAAATTATGAAATCAATGGAAAATTATAATCTATTTGTTGATCTGCAAAACAGCTATAAACATTAACAAATATAAAATTAATATTATAAAAAATACTCAACCACAATGTCAATGTTATTATTGTTTCTATCTTGCATGTAATCCCCTCTGCACGTGTTCATGTGTGCGATAGTAGACCCAATCTTTAATTTCATGATTGTGCATGTTAGTTTGTGAGGTAGTAGTCCCTTCTTTTAATTTCATGATTGTTGATATTCACTATATCCATGGATTGACTTCTATTATCTAATTTACACATATCTTAAATAATGCACTTTACATGTATGTACCTGGTTATAAATATTGTCTAGTCGGGTGGAATGTTTGAGTATATCAATTTGTATACTTCGTGATAATTCCTATCATATTTGGAAATTGTTTGGAGTTTGATAAAAATCACACGATGATGAATGAAAGCCACCAATTAATGCTTGCAATTACCATTTATAATAAAATTTATAAGATTAACTTGCAATTTTTTTTCCTCATGAAATAAAGTTCAAAAGTAGTTGAGAAAGTGAAATATAGAGACATTCATAGTTGAATCTTAACAATAATATTAAATAAAATTTTAGTAAAATTTAAAAAAATTATTAAGAAAATGAAAAAGTATGGTTCATAAGTACAAGTTATTATCTAGTAAATCGACCAAATGTTTGAAAATATTTTATTGATATATTAGTTTTTTATGTTGTATATCATTCATGTTTACAAGTGATATGTCGTATTTCCATAAATCAATTCAATACAATATTTTTTTTTTAAATAACAAGTTGGAATAAAAATAAATAAATTGTACATAAATAACAACAAAAGAAATCACCCGGATTGGGTAATGGGGAGGCAACTCATGACAAAGCAGGGACCTTGGGACCTACCCTCACATGGTAGCTTATCAACCCCCAAGACCCCCTGCCACATCCACCCATGTCCCTTCAAATCAATGACTAGATGAGGCCACTCATTCCCCTACGTGTGACCGTCCTCGCCTCAATTTATTCTCATTCATTCCATCCGGATGATGGATTTCTGGAACCATCTACAATCAAAGCTAGTCATATCATCTCACGACACCAGCCTAGCTCATTCATGGAGGCTCTTCCTCATGGTTATCTATTTTATTCTCTCCCGTCATCACCTTGCCCGTTGTTCACCCTTGATTCTCATCTTGTTCCACTCTTTCCTAGCCTCCAGTATACCCTATGCCGCCTTCCGCGCACCCTCCTTGTTGCTCTCATTCATCATCCCATGTCTATAACCCCCCTCCTCATCTCTCCAATGCCTCGTGACGCTTGTCATCAACGTGTTCGAAGCCGCAAAGGAGACTCCCTAGTCCACCAAACCCAAGTTGTTATTGCTCAGGCCCTTGAAGTCTATGAATCTCACAATCCATCGTAAGTCCAAGTTGAATTGAATTTGGTTGAGGCTGACATTCGGGTTCTCAAGCACTTCATTGACAACGAGGAAGTTGATGAGAACGTAGTCTCTTGGATCCCTAATCCGAGTACCTACTGAGCTAGAGCCACTCTCTATTAAAAAACAATGGATATCTATTGGATACTCAAGACACTCATAGGTAAGGTCCTTGTCGAAAGGAATGAGGCCCACCAAGAAATCTTCTTGCAATTGGATGATATTAAAAAACAATTGCAGGAAATGAACCACAAGATTGACAAGATTGTTGGCAAAGAAGAAGACCGAGTTGGAGAACGCAGGGAGCATCCTGAGCAACAGGTGCTTCCTTCGGTGGCACTCTTTGGTCCATCTCACTGATTTCTCATGTTATTTGTACTTGCTTTTTGGTTTTACAGTGACAAAGGTTCAGAGGCTTTCACCCCACCTCTTAGTAGCTTTCAGGATAATTCTAGATATCAGCTAGGCATCTATAGCAATAATTTAATTTGCAAGCAATGTCATTTACCATTTTTTGTGCTCTTAAGATGCAAATGACAACACAAACTACTCTTATGTTGCTAGTTTGGTTTCCCAAGTGGTCGACCAACAACATATTTTTGTAAATTTCTTTGTTTTCATTAATAGAAGGATGCATGGATAGATTACAAAAATAAATACTAGAGGAAATAAATCAATTCAATACAACTAGTATAAATCTATCTTAGCTCAAACTTATGATGAGAGGAATCAAATCACTCCAACTACAAATTTATTTTAAAGTGTTAAACTTAAGGAAATGTTTTCACTTCAAGGGATTTGACCCTTTCACTTATAAATCTAGAGCTAAGATGGATCTAAATTATTGATAAATTTTCACCAATCTACACAATTTAACCACATATCAACGATATAGTCTTGAAAATTCCAAATTTAGGTAAATTAGGTGTATTGAATTCTCACCAATGGGCATAGTTCAACCATCTTAGAAAAATATATAATTAAGACTTTGCTAGAGTTGGTGAATTGTAATACATTCACTCTAACAATTGGAATATTGTGTAGCACCTAAATACAATTCTTTCTCACCAATAGCACCTAAAATTTCTATTTATATAAAAAAATATAGTGTATATAAATGGCCAAGTATATCCAAACTAGCAAATCATGTACATTTTTTTCATGATCTATTTCAAGAGCACTTGTCATAGTCACTCTCAAGTTTCGGTTCTTAATATGTCCTCTATCTTGTGAGAGACATTGATCTAATCCTTCAAGTACACTTTTTTCATGATATATGTCCTCCATACTAGCAAATCATGTACACTTTTTTCGGTTCTTAATATGTCCTCCATACTAGCAAATCATGTACACTTTTTTCATGATATATTTCAAGTGCAATTATCGTATTCACTTTCAAGTTTTGGCTCTTAAGATGTCCTCCATCCTATGAGAGACAATAATCTAATCCTTTGAATAAAAAAAGTCCAATAAATAGCTCAATACCCTCTGAGGAGTATGAAAATAAAATGAGCATTTAACAATCCTTTAACATGATAAAAAAAATCAATACTCTAACATTGAAGTAAGATCTATACTTATTGACGTAATCGGAAGATTCATTTCCATCTTTATAATATTTTTTATGAACAGAACGAAGAATAACAAGGGTTACATAGTCTCTAAAAAAAATTAACACCCTAAATGGCTGGTAGAAAATAAGCTCCATAAGAGACATGTCAATCTGTCTCTGTAATATTTTTTTATCAATAGAAAGAATAACAACAAGGGTTACAGAGGCTCTAAATAAAGTGTACCCTAAATGGATAGTACAAAATAAGCTCCACGAGAGCCATGGAAATTTATCTTTGTAATATATCTTATTAATAGAACGAATAACAAGGGTTACAATAGCATCTAAAGAAAGTTAGTACCCTAAATGGATAGTACAAAATAAGCTCCACAGGAGCCATGGAAAACAAATGTGCACTGACTCAATAAAGTACATTACGTGAGTTTTTGATTGCCCAATTTACTTAATTGATTGACTAATATTCTTTTTTTCACAACAATTAAACATTTATCAACCCCAAACCACAATAGCAATAACTTAAAAAGATAGATTTAGTATCAAATGAGGGTTTTACATAGTATATGAAATGATAAACTCAATATTAGATCTTGATATACCACAACATTCTTAACCCCAAATTGTAACAAGAGCTTAAAAAAAAGAGAGTACTCATTACATTAGATAAAAACAAGAAAATTTTGGATCAAGCATGGAACCTAATTTTCTCTATGTAATGAGCATTTACCGAAGGAAAACTAGTGAAAATACTCAACCTACTTTTGTTTCTCTCCATCCTGCTTGCTAAAATTGATAAAAACAAATCTTACTACAAGCTTCTAAAACACTATTGAATATACCATAATATGTCAAAAATTAAAGAAATTATTTTAATATAAAAAATTACTCCAACCTAAAAAAACTCCAAAAACATTTTAACTATATTTTACTTTAAAAAATATTCATGGGCAAAAATTAAAGAAATTGTTTTAATATAAAGAATGCGTCCAACCTAGAAAAACTCTTGAAGTTTAACATTTTAACTATATTTTACCTTAAAAAAACAATCATTGCCAAAAATTAAAAAATATATTTTAATAAAAAGAACTCATCCAACCTAAAAATAAACTCCTAAAATTTACAAAAATATTCATGGATTATTTTTTTTAAACATAACCCCTAGTAATGGTTAAAATTTGTCATATCATTTCATCATACAAGAATAATTTGTTCCTTTTGCTTGTAAATAGGAAAACATGATTCCAAATTTCTCTTTTCCCCTTGAAAATAGGGGAATATGATTCATCATATTGTTTCATCATAGGGAAATATGATTCATCATAGGGGAATATGATTAGGTCACTTAAATTATGGAAAAATGCAAATGGTATCTAAAATGGTATCAGAGTGAGTTACTATACTCTACCTCCTTCAATAATTTTTTTACAACAAGAAGCAAATCGACCTCCCACAAGGAAGATTTGTCCCCTCAGACTTCAAATCAACCCATTGGACAATAAATCGCCCCCTTTCTCAGCAAATCGGCCCCAACAATGGATCGGGCTCCAAAGAAGTAAATCAATATGCTCGTTTAGAGGTCGATTTGATTGTGTAAGGGTCCAATCTTCACTGAATATTGTTTGGCTATTTATATCTAAAAATAGTAATAGGGTTTTGAGATCAGGCAAAATATAATATATTTAAATAATATAAAATATTCGCCAACCTTAGAAAATTATCCTAAAATTTATCCTTTTGGCTATAATTCGCCCCTAAAAAATACCTTGGCTTGGACATCAAAGTGGTCAAGTCAAGTGTGAGGGATCTCAAAAGAAGGAAGAGGGATTCCCATGGATATTTTGAAGAAGAATTATAGTTATCCTCACCACTAGAGGGCGAAACCAAAACAACAGAGAAAAAAGAGAAGAACCGGAGGACCCAACCTGATTTCATGAGAACTAGAGCCCTGATAGCACATGGAAGACCCTGAACTATCAAACCAATGACAGACCTTGGTAGAAACCCATAAGAAAGGGTTCCTTACTAATGCACCTGAAACTCCAAACACACTAGGAACTAGAAGGTAGAGATAGGAAATAAAAGGGACCCTTCCTTAGACCAAAATAATAGCATAAACACAACCAAGGCCACTAGAGAACCTGACCAAACTACATAACAAAAAATAGAGAGAATCATCATAGTACTTATAGCAAAACACCACTAGTTGAGCAGGGGACCAGGACTGGATATCCCTGCTAAGGTTGAAGTACTATGTTGTTTCCCAATGCTAGACAAAGTTTCCCCTCTACTCTAGTTAAAACCAATTTTGCCACTTTAGACCATAATTCCCTGCACAACCATCACCCCAAGCTCATCAAAGATACAAGTGCTCGTCGGATACACCATGAAGTTGTTTGTTGTCTCTTCATATTGGCTCATTAGAACTCTTCCACTTTGCACTAGGCATAATGAAACCACATTGTGTCTCCCTACACAGACTACTTTTAATCACATCCACTTGGGGTGCCACTCAATGCCCATGCATCACCTGATTCGAGTAAATGACATCATCAATATTGATTCCACTGCAACTACCAATTATTTCTAGAATCTTAGATGTTGCACCCATAGATTTAAAAGTGCATCAAATAAAGATGTGTACATATAAAAGAATTAAATAATTCACAAAATTCTAACTTAAAAAAATAAATTATTGAATTCTAAGCATAAAAAGTAAACATAAAAAATTTAAAATCAACCATAGACATATGTTTACATTAAAAAATTAAAAATAAATTGTATACATAATAACTTATTGAAAGGAGTGGTAGGGGCAGGGGGATTCTATTAGATCCCAAGGGAAATATTGAAACATCATTTGCTTAGGGTCTCAGAAAAGATACAAACAATCGAGCAGAGGCTTGTGCTCTTTATCGAGGTATCCTCCTAGAAATGAAATCTAAAACGAAATATTTAATTGCCATAGGAGACTTGAGCATAATTATTACTCTAATGGTTTTGAAATCAACTCCATCCAATAAATAATGGTCTTGATAATAGCATGAACCCAAAAAGAGATTGGAAATCTACATAAGGTCTCATTTTACTAGTTATTGCAAGAATGAAATCACTAGGATGATTCATTGGCCAATAAAGCAGTCACATTCAATTCAGGTGTCCCATAGAAAAGTGAGGGGTTGAGATTTCACCCAATTCCTTAACACTCCAAGGTTTTGGATATGAGGGCATGTAACATTGTAATTAATAGCCATTTGTCACTTAATCATTTCCAATGGACTATAAGCAAGGATCCTAGACTTGAAAGGACAATCCTTTGCCTCATTTGCATGCATGAAATTATTTTTTCTTTGGGACTTGAACTCCTCGATGAAGGATTGAATTAGCAAGGTGGGATAATGAAATGTTGTGTGGGATAAGTTTTTTGTGTCTAAGGTAGGAAGATACGTCGACTCAATCCCAATCTGGTAAGAGCCTTTCTTAGTCTTTGGCTAATATTTTGGAATTTTTGTCTATTAGAATTTCTCTCAGGGTGTGAGATGAGTGCATTTGTCTCTTGGTTTTAGTCCCTGAAGGACGGGCACATTTCGTGCATGGTTCTCTAGTATGTGTTGTTCATCTACCCACTTTCATATTTTCACCTTTGGAACTTACCTGGTATAGACCCTCCTGATTTACTGGGTTTTTATTGCATCCTAATCTTTCTCTTTTGGGTGATTTCTCCTTGGGTTAATTTGGACTCCAACTTCTTAGATTTCCTACAACTCAGTATTGAAAATATTGGTCTTTTGGCATGTTGTTTTTGTGGTATAATTTGTGGAACGAGGGGTCTCCCATTGTGTGGTGGAAACATGGATTAATTTGGGCCATTACCTTTGTGTATCATCTTGAGGCTTGCAACGCCCTTGACCAGAGTTGGCACTATTGTTTTCTTCAATTTTTTTCTCACTTGGATTACAAGGAAACACAATTGTTTAGAAGGGTTTTACAAAGAAATGAAGAGTCAATACAATGTAACATATCCTCCCTTTTTTTGGTGACCTCTAAGGTGCATGAAAATGAACATCAATGTACATTACAAAATGCTATCATGAATACCCTAGTGCAACAAAAGAAAAAAAAATGATGTACTGGAAGTAGAATGTAACATGTTGAGGAACACAATTATCAATCTAAGCAAAAATTCACATTATGTAACTTCTAATCACAAAATGTCAACAAACTCTATCCAAGTATATTTAAAGGAATAACACACAATCCACTGGATGATGGAGGACATGGATCTTGGGAACCATAGCTCTCTTCCTACCAACCTTGGGCATGAAGAATCCAATAGTCACCATGTCGTTTTATAACTTCTATGTTCAATAAAGAAAATAGAACTTTAGAAGCCTTTTTTAAGTTTTATACATATAAGTTTACTTGCAAAAATCAATGGGATGTCATAATTGTTCAACAAAACAAGGTATTTCGACATAGGACGAACACCTTCAATAACCATTCACACAACCAAATCAAAGATCAACACACCGATGTTTTTACGTGGTTAAAACCCTCGAAGAGGGAAACATTCCACGACCCCAACCAACGTAGCCACTTGATGTAATATATTAATGCAAAATAAAATTATTTTACAAGAGAGTTTTTCACAATCAATCATCAACAAATGACCCCCCATGCTCTTTAAATAGAGATCATGGACCAATCTGGTGTTAAATCACAGATCAATGTAGTCGTTAAGATCAAGGAGAATATGAGTCGTCAGACCACTCTATGTCTAGAATATATCGTTACTGTCAGATTACATAACTACAAATGCATACTAAAGAAACACATTTTTACCTAAAGACACATTAGACCAAGTTGATATTAACTAACTCTTAAGTGTCTAAATATCCTAACACCCCCCCTTAAGAAAAAGTTGGGATAGGATTTAAGGATTTACAAAGGTGACACAGTAGGAGAAGAAATGAGAAATTACAGCCTATCCCCCCTTAATGAAAACTTATTGAAGTCCTAACATAGATCGAAATTTGGAAAACTTCGCTTCTGAAAGAGACTTTGTGAAAATGTCTGCAACTTGATCTTCTGTAGGAAAAAAAAACACTTCAATAACTTGATCATGAATGAGATTTTTGATGAAGTGCATGTGTATCTCGATGTGTTTGTTGCACTGATGTTGAACTAGATCTTTGGAAAGCTTGATGGCACTCTGATTGTTGCACCAAAGGGTGGTCGGATGTTGCTACTAGAATCCAAACTCTGAAAGGATTTGGTGAAGCCACAAGGATTCTTGAATTGCATTAACCATTTATTGGTACTCTGCTTCTACTGAAAAAAGAGAAATAACTTCTTGTTTCTTACAAGCCCAAGTGATAGGTCCAAAACCAAAGTTGAAAACACAACCTGCAGTAGATTTTCGATCATCATGGTCACCTACCCAATATGAATTAGTGAAATCAAACAACAAAGGAGTCCCCCATGAATTGTAATGTATCCCAAACTGCACTATACCTTGAACATACCCAAGTATCATTTTTGTTGCTTTCCAATGGATTTCATGGGGTGTTTTCATATATCGAGCTACAAGACCAATATCAAAGGAAATATTAAGACATGTACGAGTCAAATATACAAGCTACAAACTAACTAATGGTACAAAGTGGCATCGACTTTCAAAGTAGTATAGATGACAACAAGTTTGAATCTAGACTAGAAGGGAGAGGGAGTTGGTTTAGAATATTCCATGTGAAAGTGGTGAAGGTCCCTTAGACTGGGAAAGGGAAATACCTTAGTTTGCAAAACTTGGAGGCCAAAGAAATAATTCAAATAGCCTAAGTTTTTCATTTCAAATTTCTTTTTAAGGTTGGATTTCACATGGATTAAAAGTTTAGTGTCACTACTAGTGAGGATAAGGTCATCAACGCAAAGAACAAGTATTGTGTGATGGCTTCCTACTTTCTTGGTATAGAAATTAGGGTCAGAATGACATCTAGGAAATCCAGTGTCAAGAAGAAAGCTATCCATTTTGGCATACCAAGCTTGAGAATATTTCTTAATACCATAAAGAGATTTATTAAGGTGACAAACAAAGTTGGAGGTCATTCTAGACATAGCAAGGAGGTTTTTCCATGTAGATTTATTCTTGCAAATCCCCATGCAAGAAAGTGGGTTTAACATCCATCTGATGGACCTCCCACTTATGTGAGGCAGCAAGGAATAAAACAAGGCGTATGGAATTCATTTTGGTTATAAGGGCAAAGGTTTCATTGTAGTCAATGCCTTCAACTTGAGAGAATCCTTTAGAAACTAACAAATCCTTGTTTTTTAACACTTCCATTTGATGCATACTTGGTTCTATATACCCATTTACATCTAACAAGTTTTCTTCCTTTCAGAAGAGGTACAAGATCCCAAGTATTGTTTTCCATTAAATAACAATACTCTTCATTCATTGATGTGCCCCAATCTAGATTGGCCAAAAGCTTCTACAAATGTGTCTGGATCATGGGTCTTTGAAAATTAGCCAAAAGAGAGGAGGCTTGTTGAAACTGTGAATGTGTCCAATGTTGATATGTAGGATCACTGGTAGATTCTTGTGTTGAACTAACCTATCTGGGAAGCAATGGTGTTGGTGCAGGATCATGTTTAATGGACTCACCTAGAGGAAGGTGAGAAGGCAGAGGTGGATTTTCATCCTCACAGTCATCCTCTGAATAAGAAACCAAAATATGAACAAAATATGGCACAAACGCTGAAGCTGGTTTGCATGACAAAGTTGGCATAAACATTGAATTAGGCTTGTATAACAAGAGAATGTCATCAAATTTAACATATCTTCTAATAATTATTTCATTGGAATGAGGTTGAAAAAGTTGGTAACCTTTGACATCTTCAAAATATCCAACAAAAATACACTTCTCACTATTAGGTTGTAATGCTTTCCTTTTCTCATCGGGAATATGAACCCATGCTACACTACCAAATACATGGAAGTGGCTTACATCTATATTAATTTTAGTTCATGCTTTTTCGGATTTTATATTTTTTAAAGCCTTTGTGGGAGTGTGATTTACTATGTAATTTGCATAGTTGATGGCTTCCTCCCAATAATGAAGACTTAATCCCTTATATTTGATCATACAATAATAGAGAAAAATACCACAAGTAGAGTGAATTGTTTAGAGGTGCACTTAAACCAAAAATGAATGAATTCACTCAAATGATATTATATGAATGAGGAGTGTATATTTATATTTAATTTCCTTCAGGTTTAGGGCATTAGCCTCAACAGGGTGACTAGGATGACTTAGTCAAATATAGAAAGTACAATAAATGGGTTAGTTAGGTACCCATATGTAGGTTGTATAAATGTATAACCAAAACAATGGATTGACATGTGGCTTCAAGTGAAGTGTAACCACATGATCTCAACACCACCCCTCAATGTGAACAATGTGTCATGGAGAGAAGACATTATAATACATCATGTTTCCCCCCTTAATGGTAGCACAAGCCTTATATTGATGTGTTTTCATACACTAGTGATGGTGGGATCCAAAAGAGATTTGAAGAAGATATCAACACGTTGATACGGGGAAGGAACACATACTAGCACAAGACTTGTCCTTGAGCATGGATATGACAAAAGTAATGCATTTGAATCTCAATGTGTTTGGAGTTCTATTGATTCACGAGATTATGCATAAGCTCAATGGTACTCTGATTATCGCAAAAAAAGGTGGAAGGGGATCATTGAGCGCCAAGACCTAGTTGATCAAGTATCATCTATATCTAGACAAGGTGTTTCTTGGCATGCACTGCACCAGCATATATGTCTCAATGGAGATGAGACCCACACCTTATTGCCTCTTGGAACACCATCGCTCCAAAACCAAGAGAGAACAAGTATCCTAAGGTAGAGCGCCAATTGTCAAGATCACCCACTGAGTTGGCATAAAAAAAAATGAGAGGAGTGTTAGTGCCTAATAAGTAGAGAATGCCCCTATGAGGGGTGCCCTTAAGGCGCACGATATGCTTAGAAGTGTCACAATGACTCTCATGAGGACCCTGCTTGTAGCAGGAACACATACCAATTACAAAGAAGATATATGGTCGAGAGTGTGTAAGATAAAGCACATCGACGACCAAAGATCAATAAAGTAATGGATCATACACTAGTGAAGGAAATGTGCCCTGAAACTTCATCCCTAAAGAAATAAGAGTATGTATTGGCTTATAGTGTTCTATCCCTAAATGTTGCAAGAGATCCACGATGTACTAAGGTTAAGAAATGGAAATCACAGTGGAGATCTAAGAAATCTAAAATCCCCCCAAAAAATGAAGTAGACCTAAATCAATGATTTCAAAGTGTCTTTAAGTTGTTGCCTCATGTCATTAATCATGGATGCAGAATGACCAGTGAAAAGGAGATCATCCACATATAGCACAATGATGATGATTTTGCCATGTTGATGGCATATGTAAAGATCATGTTCAACTCGCCACTAGTGAAGCCACAATTAATTAATAAATTGTGAATCTTCTCTTGCTTAAGACCATATAGAGACTTCTTGAGCTTCCACACCAAGGGGAACCAAGCCATTCTATACAAAACCTAGTGGTAATTTCATATAATGCTCTTCTTTGAGGTCTCCATGGAGAAAAGAACTCTTGACATCCATTTGTTGAACTTCCCAATTCAACGAATAACTATAGAGAATCATTCAAATTGAGTCCATATGATCCACTAGAGAAAATTTCTCTAAATAGTTGATCCCCTCTTTTTGAGAGAAGCCTTTAGCAACAAGACAAACCTTATGCTTCTCAAGTTTTTCTTTTACATCAAACATGGTTTTATAAACCCATTTGCAACCAACCAAATTCTAACCCTTGGGCAAGGGGACTACGTCCTATGTGACTTTTCATTACAACATCATATTCAGTGGCCACCCTTCCATTGTGGAGAGTCCTTTTCTTGTGTAAGTAATAGGATCTACATCATCATTGGAGACCAGAAATCGTGAAACAAGGGGCTTATGTTTCCATATTAATTCCCACTCAATAGGAAGAAGAAAAATAACATCTTGAAGAGTAGATATAGCCCACTCAGGCAGTTTTCATGACCTAGTTTAAGGAAGGGAAGAAACTAAGAGATTTGTAGTAACATTGTTAAGGGGTTGTTGAACTAGTAAGAGATTGGATGGAGCAATCAAAGTAGAAGATACTTCAGTGTAAGTACTAGCAAACAAGTCATCAACACATGCCTCATCATGGGTAGTTCACTAAGTCCCTGTGGAAGTGGTGCTGGAAGAAGCACTCAAAATAGAACTCTTCATTCGGTCGTAATCTTCCATTTACTTGACATTATGGCTAAGGGCCCTCATTAATGTAATACTAGATTAGTGTTCAATCATTACTATATTATTCTAGGTGACTAAGGTTGGCTAGACATTTATGTGGCCCCTTATCCCCCTCATGGGGGAAGGTGCCCCAACCTCTTAAGTTGTGTATAAGTACACAATTTATGAGTCATTTGTATCATCATCTTTGATCATCAATGTAATTGCCTAAGGGCACCATATCTTGTGATTCTCTTGTTCATGGGTTCATCTTCTCCTCTTTATGAAGTGTTTATGATTCATGTTGATTTAAGGTTTGTTGGTGGTTCCATTTGATCCTTATCTCTCTTGTGATTTCAACATGGTATTAGAGGGGGTGTGAGCCTCATTTTTCTTATTCAATTGTCCCTCTTTTATGCTTGGTGTTTCTCTATTATCATACATGTCTCTCTCTTATGTGCATTAGTTGATGTGGTTCCTATGCCCTGCAAATCAAAATCACATAGTGAAATCACTCACAACACACAACAAATATATAAATACATTAATTTAAACAAACATTCCACATACTCTATGTGTTATGACATAAATTACAACATACATTCTACAATAGTATCAGCAAAATTGATTGAGTCAATGGCTACTGCTCTCAAGCCTCATTACATTCACGAAGCCTATACATGGCTCTTTGGATCCCACAACAACAAACACTACAAAAACCCAAATCAATAGAAATCTAAGAGGGCACTATGTAAGTTGATTCAAGATTTAACTTAACTACTCTATGACCAAGTCAAGATTAACCCAACACTTTGTTCATTCACAAACTTCATACTTAAGATTGCAGTGATTGGATTTTGGCCTTTCAACTACCCCCACTGGGAAAATTCAAAATGCAACCCCTCGTATTCCAAAGTTTTACAAAAATTCACTACGGTAAATAAATTTTTTTTAAATTACATTTTGAATTTGCATTTATTTCTTAAAATTTCAACTATGTTGTTAAAATATGGTACAACTCTATGTGAGAGGACTCAAAAAAATGCATGCCAAAAATCGCATTAGCGTTCTTTTTTAAAAAGTGAGACTTGAACTCTATAGATTTTCGTGTTGCCGAAAAAACCCATATCTCAAAATTTTCAAATTCGCTCTATTTTCCCATATCGAATATTCCTAGTCAACGACTTATGCACTTTTTACTAAAATTAACCAAAATTGTCTTGTTTTACTAAAATGCATGCTCGAGGTTCATTTCTTGACCAAATCATACGAAAACTATATTCTCATCCTCACCTCTTCACATTTCTAGATTTTCAATTTAATCCTTCAAATTTGTTGTGCAAAAATACTCAAATTCTACCCTCTTTTTACAAAATGTCTAAAAACTTTGTGAAGCCTTAAAAAAAAATGCACACCAAGTCTTCATTGTGCATGATAGAAGGAAACTATCCACATTATTTTTTAATTTTCCATGTTTTGCAGAAAACTTGGGTTCATTTCTTCACCAAATTGATCTAAGTGGATATCGGTGGCCACCCAGCTATTCCAACTGCTTAAAACAATCTTCTAACAATTTGTTGTTTTTAGCAGTTTTTTGGTTCCTAAACTTTTGGGGCAACTTTGAGGGTCTAAATGAAGGACTTTCGAGATCGAGCACCTCAATGATAACCAATAGTTCCAATTGAGCCCCCAAAATTAATCTCTTTGACGGTACTTTTCCAACAAGCTATTTTGCACCCCAAACGAAGATCGTATGCCAAAGTTACGCCCCTGAGAAGTTGATACACCAAACTACCCAAAACAGGGTCCACAAAACTATTGGCTTTTCATCTTCCAGGGTTGGGGTTTTGGATTTTATTTATGTTAAAAATGTCTTTAGAGCCTCATTGTAATCATCTTCTTGCGAATGCGAGTAGCCATCACATCTCTTCTCAAAGATAAACTGTCACCATTCTAGCAAGTCTTTCACTCTGTATTTCTACAGTTTTGTACATTTTGTTCATTAATAGAAATTGTGTATTACTGTATATTTGTGTTTATGGTTATATATCTGATAAATCTTTGTTATATTATTGGATATCTAATATATCTCTGCACATTTTTTTACTATATCTCCGCTCTCATTTCATGCCAAAAATAATCTGGATCAATGGTATCAGAGCAGACTACTCTTGATCATTTTTTTCAGTGCATGTCCCTGACGAGGTCCTAGTATAGCAAGTTGGGTCTCGAGCTTGTCTCTCTTGAAGCCAATCGCTCTTGCACACCCAAGACACCCTCCATGGAGAAATAAAAGAAAAATGATAGAGAAGACGATTTTATTAGTCTGTTGCTTGAGCAACCTCTCACACGACAGAAGGTCAAAATGATGGAGAATTTTTCCCACATCCTTCAACGCCTATCGATAACAACTGACGTGTCTTCATCAATCGGCCACTTTGGAGGCACCTCGCCTTTTAAGGTACAAGTTAATTTTGATATCCCCATATTTGAAGGACATATAGATGCAGATGCTCTAGAAAAATGATTAAATCTGCTAGAATTTTATTTCTATGTTCACAATTTTTCCGATAGGGAAAATATCACCTTCTCACTCCTTAAGGTTCTCCCCCATGTCAAACATTGGTGGGAAACTTACTAGGAGAAAAGTTCCACAGAGTCTGGAATATATGGGGCCAAGCCCACTTGAGAATTTTTTGTGGATGCGGTCAAGGAACAATATTACCCTGTTGGTAACTATGAAGACTAGTACATGAGATGGACCACACTACGGTAAGAGAGGGGCCAAACAGTGTCAAAATTCACAAATACTTTCCATACCTTGTGCACCAATTTGGGTATCAAAGACTTCGAGCGACATCTAGTTCTGGAATACTGCGGGGCTCTACATAGCTACATCCAAACCGAAATGGATTTTCTAGACATCTCATCACTGGGAGCTTCCTATCGATATATTGTCAAAATCGAGCAGAAATTTAAGCACCAGAACAAACGGGAGTTCGGGTTTGAAAATCTGCAACAACCAAAGCATGATAAAGACTGCTCTAACAAAAAGTCTCCCAACAACTAGTCCAAGCCACAGGAAAAGAAGGGTAAAGAAAAAACGAAGAATGCCACTGGGAATTGGTGACTTCCACAAAAGCCCCTGGCACAACACCGATGAATGTCACTCAAAACAATCATTGGTGGTCGAAATCAAAGAAAAAGATTCGAATCCAGATTCAGAATCTGATTCAAAAAGTAATGGGAGAAGACAGATCATCGACGCAGACCCCACTGCTATTGTCATGACCGCAACAATTCAACCAGAATAACCAACAGATCCCGATGAGGGGGAGCGCCTCTTCCATTCACAAATGTGGGTGAAGGGGACCCCATTGCATTTCATTGTTGATAGGGAGAGTCAAAAGAACCTCATCTCAACAGAGATCGTCAAACATTTGGGATTGTCGACAATACCATAGCCACATCCATACAACATCGAGTGGCTTCGCTAGAGACGAGATCTTTGTGTCAGACTGCAGTATCGATTGTCATACAATATCTATCCCTTCAAGGATGAGGTATTATGCGATGTTGCCCCATTGGATGTATGCAATGTTCTTTTGGGCTAGTCATATATGTGGAAGCACCATATTATTTATGAGTCTCGACCCCGTAGTGTCATTGTTACTCTAGGGGGTCATCTCTACAAGATATTAGAGGTAGTTCCAACTATTGTCCCACTTAAACAGTGTCGCAATATAGCATCTCATACTACAAAATTCATCTTCTTCACAGTCTGTTCAAAGGTGAAAAGAAGGACACCACAACCATTGCAGCCTCAGTCCAAGAATCTTTTGTCTAGCAGAAGCAGGTCGACAAGATTGAAGCAAAGCGCAAGGATTCCTTCTACACATAGTCATCTCATGCAGCCATACTGGTTAGAAAGGTCCAACCCTTCCAACCACAAGTTTGTGATAGCATTCAATAAGATAACCAACACAACTTCTCTAGCAAGAAAAACAACTCATCAAGATGCAGATTCAACAAACGCAATGGAGACTATTGCTTCCTAAGGAGGGAGGATTGATCCGGATGGATATCAGTGGCCACCCACCTATTCCAACTAACTCAAAACAATTTTCTGACAATTTACTATTTTTAACCAACGCAACTTCTCCAACAAGAAAAACAACTCATCAAGATGCAGATTCAACAAATGCAATGGAGACTATTGCTTCCTAAGGAGGGAGGATTGATCCACCTGACTCAAAACAATATTCTGACAATTTACTATTTTTAGCAGTTTTTCGGTTCCTAAACTTTCGGGGCCATTTTGACGACCTAAATGAAGGATTTTTGGGATCGAGCATCTCAATGATAGTCAAATACTTTGATTGATCCCCCAAAATGAATCTCCTCGAAGATACCTTTCCAACGAGCTATCGTGCGCCCAAAACATAGATCATATACCAAAGTTACACCCCCGAGAAGTTGATACCCCAAACTACCCAAAATGGGGTCCAAAAAACTATTGGTTTTTCATCTTCCGAGGTTAGGGTTTTGGATTTTATTTATATTAAAAATGTCTTTAGAGCCTCATTGTAATCATCTTCTTGCGAATGCGAGTATCCGTCACATCTCTTCTCATAGATAAGTTGTCACCATTCTAGCGAGTCTTTCACTCTGTATTTCTACAATTTTGTATATTTCGCTCATTAATAGAAATTGTGTATTATTGTATCTCTGTGTTTATGGTTATATCTTTGATAAATCTATGTTATATTATTGGATATCTGATAGATCTCTGTACATTTATTTATTATATCTCCACTCTCATTTTTTTCCAAAAATAATCCAGATCACAAATTGAGTGGTTCAAATCATAGAACATATATTTTCTCATTCCTCACCTCTCTAGATTTGTAGATTTTCAATTTGAACCTTCAAATTTGTTGTGCAAAAATTCTCAAATTCTACCTTTTTTGACAAAATATCCAAAAACTTTGTGAGGCCTTAAAAAAATGCACACCAAGTCTTATGTGTGCATGATAGAAGGAAAGTATCCACATGGATCTTTAGTTTTCCATGTTGGGCATAAAACCCATGTCTTAGGTTTCCTCGATTTATCTCCAAATGCAAGTAGTTTCACTACCAAACTATGCTCTAATGTTGTTTTCACATCTCAAAACAATGCACACATTCGTCACTAAAATGCACACCGAGGCCAAGTTAAGGATCCAATCAAGTTCTGAAAGATTATTTGAGTTCCACATTTAATTATTAACAAGACCTTTTCATCTCATCGTATGAATCCATGTCTAATTCTGCATGCTTAAACATAATTACCCTTATCTCAACAATTCAGGGAATGCATGTCAAGCTTTAAAATGCACGCCTATATCAAAGTAGGCATGTTCAAGCCCTGAGATTTGAACTGGAATTACTTCTAAGTCTTCCATACCTATATATGAATTCAAATGCATGCAGGATAGCTTGCTTAGCCAGGGATTCTCCTACATCATTAATGGTAGGGTTGGTTTATCCTCCCACAATGCACACATGTGAAGATTTATTTATCTTGAAGTGCACTTGCTTTGAAGGTTGGCATGCTTACTATGTCATTGTTCATTCTCTCCCCTATGCACATTGCCATCAAGTTCCAACACACCATATTTAGGGATGCCATCCTTCTTGTTACTAGGGTTTCTTCTTGATCTTGCTTGCGTATTTTTCCATCCTTGTTCGTATTATAAAGGTCATTTTGGAGAAGTTTTTGGGGTTGTTTTCTGGTGTTATTTTTGTTGATGGAAGAAACTTATTAGAGTTGTTTTATGCCATCTTAGGCACTAATTAAAGAGAACTTGTCCATTGTTTTTAGCACTAAAAAAACTAGGGTTTTCACCACTTTTAGGGTTGTTACATCTCTAAAAATTAGGGTTTTCAACGTTGTTTTAGGGTTACTTCATAGTAGAAATTAGATAACTAGATTTTTCAACGTTTTTTTAGACATCAATAGATTTTTGGTGGTTTTTACCCTCTCTTTCACCAATGCCCTTTTTCTTTCATTATTTGTTTTTTGGTGTTTTCAACATATTCAAGGAATTTTTTTAATTTCCCTTTTTCTAGTGCAACACTTCGTTTTCCTCTTTCAACAAAATTCTACAATGTTTTAAGGCAATGTTGGTTCTATTTCCTTGGCCCCGTTATTAGATTCTCTTGAAGTCTTCACAAAGGATTCCTTTTGTTGGATGGAATGAATAGTTTCTTTGACATGGACACACATGGTCATGTACTTTGCAAATCGTGTTGTATTGAATTTAAAAGATGTTATTCTTGGTATTGAATCCACCTTATTTTGAGACATTTTTCATATTCCAAGGATTGGTACCCTTATATTGGATATGTTAGTGGGTGATGTGAGGCCTACTCCTAGGCCTTTGGCAATTATTCATGGTGATTCTAACAAACCCGTGGTCACTTATATGTGAAGAGAGACTCCTCTCAACACCTTTGACGTAGTTTCCACTCAAAGGTCACAGGTTTTGTCCCACTCTATCTTGATGATTCTACGAATGATTCTTAGCATCCTTCAATGGATCAATTTGTTGGTGTTTTAGATATTGGTCTTCCACACTATGATATTTCTTTGTACGGGACATACTATATGCAATGCATTTCAATAGCCCTTCCGTTCAAAGTTCTACCAAAGGCCACCTTTCCTGGTTGTGGAACCATGTTGGTATTGGTACCATGATGTTTTTGGAAGGTTCTATCTTCAAATGGACTACATTCAATGTTAAGGGGGGAAGGCATGATCTAATACTTTCTCTTCATGGCCTCTTATCTATCTTCATGGAGGATGATGTGGATAGGGCTAACCCTATCTTAAGATGCATATTCATTAACCCTCTCACTTCTTCATTAACCCTCTCACTTCTGGTCAACTATGATCGACCATGCTTTCGCGTTGGATATCCACACACCAACTCTCACTTGTATTTGTGTTGGATATTCATAAACCCACTCTTTTCATATTATGGCCATGGCCACTCTTTGTGAAGAGTTAGGTATTTATAAACCTACTCTCAGAGTATATCAAGCTTTATGCTCAATAGTTCTCTTAGATGTCCCCATGTTGGGGATTTACACACCCACTCCCTTGTTTTTTAGCATTCCTAGTTGTGTTTGAGCTATCTCAAATTTATGGCATTGGTTCTTCCTAATCTCTTTCATCTTTGACAGAGTTTACTGGAGTTGGGTGCTCTTATCTCTTCTATCTCTTGTATTTATGCCTCTTTACAACACTTAACAGAGGCACATATTAGGATATTATTACCCCATATGATGAGTAGTTCAATGGTGACAATTATTCAAGGATTGAACAACTCTACATTGATGGTTGGGTATTCATAAACCATCCCACATTTGTATTGAGTTGGTTTATCACAAACCCACTCTCTTATTATAATGGTAGTGGTCTCTCTATCGAGTTGGTATGCCTTTTCCTAATTTTGTACTTTGCATATTTATCCATTACCACATGCTCAAATTAAGAGGGGTTGTTGAAATTATGGTAATTTTCACTTGTGTTTACTTGACATTATTGCTAAGTGCCCTCATTATTATACTACCAAGTTATGGTTTAATAGTTGATTCGGTCAACATTACTTTATATTACTCTAGGTGGTTAAGGTTGGCCTAGTGATTAATGTGGCCCCATAATCCCCTCATGGGGAAAGGGACCCCAACCTCTCAAGTTGTGTATAAATACATGACTTATGAATCATTTGTATCATCACCTTTGATCATTTGTGTGATTATTTTGCCCAAGGGCACCAAATCTTGTGTTTTTCTTGTTCATGGGTTCATCTTCTCTTCTCTTTATGACGTGTTTATGGTTCACGTTGATTTAGAGTTTGTTGGTGGCTCCATTCAATCCTCCTTGCTCTTATGATTTAAACATTTCTCAACTGGTAAGAGATCAAATGGAGCAACCAAAGTAGAAAATAATTCAATGCAAGTAGTACCAGAAAAGTCATCAACACATGCCTCATCATGGGTAGTTGATTGAGTCACTGTGGAGGTAGTCTTAGACGAAGGAATCCATCTAATAGTGTAACAAACTTCCCTCTAGCTACCAAAAACTAACAATACACAAAGTTAGTGTTGTTGGACTACGATTGTCGTTAGATAAAAAATCGCAAGGATTAATATTCTCCACAATTGACGGAGTTAGGATCCACAAGAGGGGGTTAACCCATGTTGTGAAACTCGTGGGAATCATTGAACTCAATGTCCAACAATCTCCCCCCCATCGCGTGTCAGGGAAGTTTCGAACTCAAGACATGTTGCTCTGATGCCATTTGTTGGACTACGATTGTTGTTAAACCAAAACCCACAGGGATTAATCTCTGCCACAATCGCTAGAGTTAGGATCAACGAGAGGGAGTTAACCCATTTTGTGAAACTCGCGGGAAGTGTTGAACCCAATGTCCAACAAGTGTTACCATCGATCTAGAAATCTAATTGAGTTTCTTACGATCTGGGTCAATTCAAAATTGAGCATAACCTATAAAGGAATTCCATGCACGGATCTTGCATCATAGTAGAACTATGTGCATGTCTATAATTTATGTTGGATTCTTATCAAATTTGTAGTTGGAAAGAGAATCCATTTGCTACCTCTAAAGGGGAGGGTCATCTTCAAGTCGTAAAAATGAGATCCAATAAGACATTAGGAGATGAATCTTCTACAATAAGCATGGGATAAGATCATGTCAAACCATGGAAGAGAACCTAATCAAAGACAACATCATTCACTCACCTTGTTGGTGGAAGGATCATATAGGTGATATGCCTTGGATGTTTCATTGTAGAACGCCAAAGTGCAATGTTGATGTGTAGTTTGCAACTTGTTTCATTTTTCTTTGGGAATATGGACCCATGCACATGATCCGAATATTTTGTGAAACCGAAGGTTTTATGACCATACCATTTCTCAAAAGGAGTCATATGACAAACATCTCGAGTAGGCATCCATTCGATAATATATAATACACAAAACACTATTTCTCCCTTGGAATTTAAGCTCCATTTGTTGAGAATGCAGCATACATCGAGCCATTTCAACAATAGCTTTACTCCTCTGACACGCTACTTCATCTTGTAGAAGAATTGTCTCCTGTGAAACAACGCCATGAGATGTGAGAAATGGATGAAAGTCATCACCCAAATGTTCATCTCCATGATAGGTCTTTGATATATTCAATCATGTGATTGTTCTAATTTTCCACCAAATGTTTAAATCCCTTGAATGTCTCAAAGGTTTCACTTTTGGATTGAATAGTATATATTCAAATAAAGCCCAAGAAATCATAAATGAAGGTGAGGAAATGTTTATCCCCACCAAGTGGAGTGGTCATAGGTCCAAAAATATCACTTTGGCCCGACACAAGATGCCAAGAGGCTAAGCCCACTAAAGCCTTAGGAGAGAACCGATGATGGTATTCTTCTAGCATACATCATTCGCAGACACCACTAGGTGGTTCAATGTATAGAAGGCCACATCCCATCCTTAGATAGCTCATATGATGCATGGTCCTAAAGTTAGTGAGACCCAAGCATTGATGCCATAGATTGTTGATGTCGACATTGACAACCTTAGTAGTAAATCCACGTCGTTTTGAAGAATATGATTATTTCCCCAATGGACATGTATGGTCGGGTTCATCACAATAGTTGGAAGCAACAATTTCAAAACTATCATTCATGCCCTTGATAACCCATTGATTTGGCTAAAATTGCACCTGTTGTTAGCGTGAGTGAGTGATATGTATAGAAATAAGAATTGGCCACATTCCTGGAACATGAAGTACTTCTCCAAACTTGGTGTTGTCAATAAGGACATCACCACATAGGGGTGAGTCATTTCCATAACAACTCTCTCCATTATATTTGGGTTTATAGTTTGAGAGTAAAATTTCATGTTTTGTCATATGCCTAGTGGCTCAGGAGTCAACAACCCATTATTGTCGAGAAATGGACCAATATGCATTGTAAGGGTCCATTAGGCTCTGTTTCCCTTGTGTAGTGAGATAACAAACCATGATACCTGCAATGCCCTTAAAAAATGACGACATTTTATTTGAAAAGAAAAAAAAATGTGTGTAACACCCTAACCCTAGGGTTTATAGGGACTAGGCCATTTGTTAAACAATTTAATAGTACACCTTTCCCAACAATAAATTTTCCCTAACAAGTTTAGATTTCGAAGATAACAACAAAAATATCATGTAATGACAGTATCCAAGCAATTGTCAAACCAATAAGGTTGTGCCCTTAACCCAACAATACCATAAACCAACAATAGTAGCAACTGAATAGAACATATACCAACAATATTGTCACAATATTACAACAGTATACCATATCTCCAAACCAGCAGTAAAAGTACTTACGATAGGTTCAATACCAAGTAACCACCAACAATAAACCCTCCTAAGAGGTTGATGTCTAATTAAACCAGGAATACAGAATTTTAAGGCTACCCTTAACAATTTGCCTAGAAAGTTACAAATTCTAAGAGTTATCAACAATACAATTACTAGTCTACGGTAAACCTGGACTATATAAAGGTTCGGACCTGCTGTCCTGGGCCAAATCTACCCTCCGAAGCACCAAAATTAGGCTCGATCTTCCTTATGCAATAGTCCTTACCACTGGTTGGAACCTTCTCCCTGTGCAAGTAGTCCAACGCACCCTCCAATGTTTATTGTAGCTCTCTAACCAGGTGCGGCCTCCTCCCAACAGCGTCCCCAAGGGTCATCTCCAGCGAATAACCTTCACAGGTGGTGACTAGAACAAGTGCGTTGATGTGTCACTGAGCTAGGGTGAGAGTGTCGCCACCGAAACTCAACAAAGAATGGGTTAAACAACCCTCTAGTGAACTTGAGGCAGCACCTCCAAGACAAGAACATGAATCTCCTCCAACCAAATCGTTCTATATTCAAATGAGCCTCTCATTTATTTATATAAACTCATTATCTTGATCTCCTTCTTTTGTGGGTGACTGGTCTTCAAGGAAATTCGTCCCTCTTGTAATTTGTGGGTGGTTTGCTTCTTAAGGCATGTCGACTCTCCATGTTTAAGCTCAACACATCTTCTAAGGGAGAATTAGTGCCCCTTTTGGCACCCATGGCTCCCATCCTTTGGGTCATATCCTACAGGGAGCCCCCCTTAGACTAAGACGCCCTCCCTCAATGAGGTCAAAAGGACGAGGACATGACAGTCCTCCCTTCCCAAGATTGCTTGTCCTCAAGCAACTGCAAACCAGAATGCTGCAAAATATGCTCACTCTCCCACGTGGCATCCTCTACCAACCAATATCTCCACCTGACGCAGTACTCCTTGATCACTCTGCTCCTCAGTCTCCTCTCCTGAACATCCAGAATCTCCTCGGGAGTCAACAACATATGTCCCCTCTAATCTAGTGGCGGTAACTCAGTGGGAGTAGTGACATGTGGTTCCCATGCCCTTTGAAGCCATGATACATGGTAAAAATTGCGACTCTGGCCACCCACAATCAACTCTAGCTCGTAAAGTTCCCCTCCAACCCTCTAAATCACCCTGAAGGGAACAAAGAGGCGTGGCCTCATTCTCTCAATGCCACCTTTCCTTCGTGGAGACGGTTTAAATGGATGCACCGTCAAATACACCATATCTCCGATCTCAAATATATACTTTACCATGTGTCTGTCTACGCACATGCTATGTCGATCCTGGGTGATTTGTGGGCTATCATGAGTGGTATTGCTGCAATGCTCGCCCAAATGTAACCACTCAATCCATGACCTCACGTAATCATGCAAACACCTCTTAGTTCGTTTTGTCTACTGCCATCGCATGATCAACTGTTTGAAGGTAATCACCCATGTGATAATTCAATCTTGTGCATGTTGGTATGATCGATCTCTGCCAGGGAATTAGCTTTGTCATCTATGTTGCCCACGAGATCACTAGAAAGTGCATGAGTTATGTTGATCGGTCAATCGATATGCTTTGCACCCTTAGGGAATCTATGATGAAGTCTATTTGTATGCTTACCTGTTGGTATGATTGATCTATGCCAGGGAATTAGCTTTGTCATCTATGTTTCTCACGAGATCACTAGAAAGTGCATGAGTTATGTTGATCGGTCAATCGATATGCTTTGCACCCTTAGGGAATCTATGATGCAGTCTATCTGTATGCTTACCCATAGAATGGGTGAAGATTGTATCAACCCTCCTGAAGGGCATGTCCCAACCTGCTCAGCTGCCAAGTCGTACACTCCCCCATATGTCCTGACAAAGTGTCTGTGAAGTCCCTCTATGCAGAATCCTCTCAGATCTGCTCATAAGTGGTGCAGTCATAGGGGTTCCAAACTACCTTGTATGTTGTGAAGCATCCTCTACTCATAGTACTGATGTGGCTCATGCTCATATAAGAATTTGTCAGGCTATCCCTAATGATCCACGTGATCATAAACTGTCGAGGCTCGATCAAGTCCTCATAAGATCGCACCCCAAGAGTAAATCCAGGAGAACACAAACTGGCCATCCCATCTGTGTCATCTATCGAGTCATCAACAACTATGATCCCAGGGTCCCATGCCAACTGCAGAGGGGAACCATCGTGTTGATGATGCATCCATCCAATCATCATCGTCTGACTGCCATGCCCAAATTGTGCCCTCCACTCTTGGAGCTCCCTATCATGGGTCATACTTGGCCTAGACATCTCAGTGAAGATATCACCTGTCAATCCATGGATATCCTCGATGAGGGAAAAACAAAACTCCACAACTCCTCTCGCCTCATCCCCATCAAGATGTGGTTCCATCACTACCTCAACTTTGTCAATCGTCAATCTCATCTGAAGAAACTTATTTCCCTGATGAATTGTTGGGTCCCACCACCATATTGGAAGTCTACTACTCCCAATGTTTGTTGCTGAAAACTCGGTGCACATCTCCAATAGGATCTGAGGCTCCCACTATGCACATGTATCCTGGTCACCAAGTCCCAATGGATGGTCTATGTTGTTGTTACGAGGTTACCTGTCTCACTCAACTGAATCTAGTAATCCTCCCATGTCCTGTTGAGGGAATCAAACCACAGTGAAAGATGCATCGATGGTTGCCTACAGCACTGGATGGTGACTAATGTGTTGTTCAACCCCAAGGGCATGACCAAGATCCCCCGATGGTGTCTGGGAACAAACCTATGAGTATTTGTCTCCCTGATCCTCCTCTGTTGATCTCCTCGATTAAGCTCGATCGTCGAGGCGCATGCTGCTCCCCGAGGCTCACCCATCCACTCTTCAATCCTGGGTAACCTCAAATCAAGGGTGTGCTCGAGGTCTCCTTGGAAGAAATGCTCCAAATCTCCACTACCCACCACTGTGTGCCAATGAAGACCCTTACATATTGTCACACATCACTATGTCCCCCTATACCATCTGGTGTTTTGTGCGTGTTACTAAACCAAACACTCTGTCGATGATAGTTGCATCTGTGTCCCAGAGTGTGTCCATTCCTGACATGTACCGGTCCACCCAATCCATGGACACATATACTTCCTCGTGGCCTAGTCCACAAGGAAGGTGCTCAACTATCCCCTGAGCCTCTAGTGTGCTCTCCAAAAGAAAGGGCTCATGATCCCTAAGAGCACAATCCAAACTCTCAGAGTCACGACTCCTG
The DNA here is from genome assembly GCA_000966675.3 of Picea glauca. Classification (NCBI taxonomy): domain Eukaryota; kingdom Viridiplantae; phylum Streptophyta; class Pinopsida; order Pinales; family Pinaceae; genus Picea; species Picea glauca. The sequence goes on along the minus strand of JZKD02S2044592.1, from coordinate 211,177 downwards.
GGTATTGGCAACTTGTAATACTCCACATCCTTTGACTCAATTGGAATATTTCTCACATTTCTTGGGTGAGAAACAATTGAAATCCTGAAAGGCATACGATATGCACTTCTCCCATCAAATATAGGGCTACTCATAAGTCCTCGGTTTATTGATCTAAATGTAGGAAAACTTGTAGCAATAGAAGGGAAAGGCTCAACTGGGTATCGAACTTCTATTTCAGTTGATTCATTCTCTTCCATCCAATCAGGTTGGGGACCCTCATCACGTTCTAGTCGTGGTAGAACATGTTATCCTTCCTTGAATCATGCATTTACGGTTTCATTAAGATCTCTTGCATATGCCTGGAGTTTCTCTACGATCGTTGCTTCATATGCACCCATAATACTCATAAATTTCTCTATTGAATCTTGATGGGGCCCAAAACAGGATGGTGGACTGTCTAAATCTAGGTGTGTGGGAGTTTATGTAGTGCCTGACACAGTGTGTCTTATTGATCTACACCTAAGAAAAGGTTGATCTTCTGGTTCTTCTGTCTCATCAGGTATATTAACAACATCAAGGTTTTGGTGTGGGTTCTCCACATCCATTTTTCTTGACTAGATGTATTGATATTACTTGAAATGGGTCCTTGCCTTCTTCCCATGTTCGGTCTCTCTCTTTCTAGAAGGTTACCATAATCCTCGTTCTCTTCATGACTTCCTGGCAACCCCTCAAGTTCCCGCCAAGCCTTTTCTTGTTGTGTTGTATTTATGGACAACGATACTTCCTGTGCAAAATCATCATCATCTGATATGGGAGTAATTTGATCAACTCCAGAACCAAGTTGATAATTAGTTAGACCATGTTGTTGCCTCATGTTTGCTTCCTCTGATTCCCCTATTGATGCCTCAATTGCATCTCACAACATTTCCCCTTCTATAGCATTTCCTTCTTCAATGACTGCAATAGGTTCTTCAGTAACTTGTGGGGCACATGGTCTAGGTACCATGAGGATACAAAGTAGAGTAGTAACCGCCTCTTGAATTTGAACCTGATCTGAAAGTGGAGGATGCAGTACTTGGAAGCTCGTCGTCATCATCAAATATCACTATCCGTCTAGCTTCCAGACCTTTTGCATGAACACTAGCAGACACATCCTTAATTGCAGGAGCATAATTTTCATCTGCTACTTGACCCTCCTCATGGGAATGTGCCTCTGCCATCAATAAATCCCTCTTTTCTCTTGGCATATCATCCTTCAATCTTCGTCTTGGGCCATTGAAGGAACCCTCGTTTAGGCCTTCGGGCCAACTTCCATACTTGATGGCGCAGTAGTCTTGAAAGGACATGGTTGCACAAAACTCTTTACCCTGTGCTAAATACTCTGGATAGTGAGGCATATACTTTCCTACTGTTATTTCCCACTTTATTTCAGCCATGAGCTCCTTCTTGGTCTTCATCTTTCCAACCTCAGTATGCAGTCCTTAACCTTAGTTGATTGTTGTAGATTTCTCTTCCATTGAATATCCCTCAGGCTAGCAAGATCACCAGCTCTGATTCCACTGTAATAACCCTAGGGTTTCTAGGAACTCGTCTCGTTGTTAAACAATTTAATAGTCCACCTTTCCCGACAATAAATTTTCCCTAACTAGTTCAGATTTCGGAGATAACAACAAAAATATCATGTAATGAAAATATCCAAGCAATTGTCAAACCAATAGGGTTGTGACCTTAACCCAACAGTACCATAAACCAACAATAGTAGCAATTGAACAGAATATATATACCAACAATATTGTCAGAATATTACAACAACAAATCGTATCTCCAAACCAACAATAAAAGTACTTAAGATAGGGTCAATACCAAGTAACCACCAACAGTAAACCCTCCTAAGAGGTTGTTGTCTAATTAAACCAGGAATAAAGAGTTTTAAGGCTACCCTTAACAATTTGCCTAGACAGTTACAAATTCTGAGTTATCAGCAATAAAATTACTAGTCTACGGTAAACCAGGAGTATATAAAGGTTCGTCTATGTTGTCCTGGGCTAGATCTTCCCTCTAAAGCACCAGAAGTAGGCTCGACCTTCCTTCTTTGATATTACTTACCACTAGCTGGAACCTTCGATCTGTGCAAGCAGTCCAGCGCACCCTCCAATGTCTATTGTAGCTCTCTAACTAGGTGCGACCTCCTCCCAGCAGCGTCCCCAAGGATCTTCTCCAGCAAATAACCTTCGCAGGTGGTGACCAGAACAAGTGTGTTGATGTGTGACTAAGCTAGGGTGAGAGTGCCCCCACCAAAAATCAACAAAGAATGGGTTAAACAACCCTCTAGTGAACCTGAGGCAGCGCCTCCAAGTCAAGAACATAAATCTCCTCCAACCAAATCGTGCTCTATTCAAATGAGCCTCTCATTTCTTTAAATAAATTCATTCGCTTGATCTCCTTCTTTTGTGGGTCACTGGCCTTCAAGGAAAGTTGGCCCTCTTGTAATTTGTGGGTGGTTTGTTTCTTAAGGCATGTTGGCTCTCCATGTTTAAGCTCAACACATCTTCTAAGGGCGAATCTGTGCCCCTTTTGGCACCCACGGCTCCCCTCCTTTGGGCATAGCCTACCGGGAGCCCCCCTTGGACTAAAACGCCCTCCCTCAATGAGGTCAAAAGGGCAGGGACATGACAGAAATAAGTGTTGAAACCCTAGTTTTAGACCTGAAATTACCTTAATACAACATTGGAAACCCTTTTTCAACCCTAAAAAATGTTGGATAGAAAAAGAAAAGTCCACACTAGCTCTAATACCATGTTGAAATCATTAGATAGAACTATGGTGATCTCTTCAACATCAAACCAGAAAAATTGAAACAATGCTTAATATGGATCACAAGAAAAATGTTCACATAAAATATCTTCATAAAAGAACAATCAACCACACAAATAAAGAAAAACACCACGAATAGAATGAATTGTTTCGTGGTGCCCTTAAGCCAAGAATGAATGAATTCAATTGAATGAGATGATACAATTGGGTGTGTTTTTATATTTATAGACATATTTTCAGGTTAGGGCACTAGCCCCAAGGAGGTGGTGGCTAGGCCAACCTAATCAAATATAGTAAATACAATATATGGTTTGGTTAGGTACCCATATGTAGGCTCCATAAAGTCGTAATCAGTGCAATGGATCAACACATGACCTCAAGTGAAGAATAACCACTTGATCTCAACACCTTTCATGCTAATAACTATGTTTCTATATCGATTAGTAAGATGATGCTCTACTCCACCAGAGCAACCCTCACTTCAAGGTCTTCCTTAGATTGTTCCTCATTAGAAGCCCCATCATTTTTCGTTGTTTGCTTCTTCCAATAACTCGCAATAATGGCTCTCCACTCTTCTAGTATCCACTATGGATATTTACCAAACCAAATAGTTCATCAAGTGTTTTCGAACTTGGGATCCGATACCAATATGATCCATCATCGGTCAACCTTGGCCTAGTCGATTCACAAGCACGGAGCTTGAATAATGTTGCAGAAAATAAATTGTTTATCTTTGTTTGTCATTTCTCTATGCATGAAATTTGCTTGCTTATTACTTACAAAATATAATTTAAATGAAGAAAACAATGCTAAAAATAAAAACATGCACATTAATAACTCAGATATTTTACCCTAGAAACACATTTTGGGAGACTCAACAAGAAAAGACCCATGTTTGGCTCTTTTTATGCTTGAATTGTGTAATCTTACTCCTAGGTTGTGTCTTGTCGACTGTTGTTTTA
>JZKD02S2044592.1:183166-194033 GCA_000966675.3 Picea glauca | reverse complement strand
ACCTTGCAAATCCAACCATCACAATAGTTCATTTCAACTTCCAAAGGAATTTTGAACATTTTCTCAACTTTGCAAAAAAGATCAATTAAATGTTTACAAAGTTCACAAAGAGATTTTTTATGAAGATCCAATTTAAATCACAACTCCCCATTTGCAGGATTTTGGTCCCCAAAAGCTTCAACTCCTTTCGATCTTCTTCTTCTCTTCCTTCAAACATCCTCCAACAAATTTCCAAGAAAGGGTGTCTCCACTGCAAGATAGAAGATAAGTATTGAATAAAGGCTACCTTTGGCATATGCTTGTTGTCCATTTCATGGCTAGAGATAACATTTGTTGCTGCAATAGGTCATTGTACAATCGTTACTCCTTGGGTTGCAAGTGCAAGCAACATCTCTTTCCCCTTGACCTTGACTCTCCAAGACTTTGTCTCGGTTGTTCGGTTCTTGGGATGGAATTCCAAGTGAAGCCTCTAGCATTTTGCCTCCCAATGTCTAGTGAATCTATAGTACTAAAAATGGTTCCTACATGGGTTTTGTGGTCTTCTAGAGTGCCAACAATTGCTAGCCTTATGACCCCTTTTTTGGCAACAGAAACAAACCAAAGATACTATGCCATACCTTTTCAGTTTGCAATGATGCTTGCTAGCTAGGTTGCTTGGTCCCCCAAAACTTGGAGTGGATCAGAATGGTTGAATCATATCTTTGTTTCCCTCTTCCAAGCCTCTACAAACATATTTGAGTGGTTTGTTGCACACTCCTTTTCCAGCTACCTTTTCCTCCATGAGCATGACTTCTTTATTCGGCTCCTCTTGCCTTGACAAAGGTAGTTTGAGTTAAACTTGTGTTAGCCTCTTATCCATTGAATCCTAGGCCTTCATGCTTGGGCCTCCGTTGAGCTACAATGGAGATCGAAATCCCTTGGCCTTCCTTGCCTAACCCTTGGCCATCATAGCTCATTTGCCTCTACCTCTAGTGTGCTTTTCAAAGTCACCAAAGGTCTCTTGAGGAAGGGTCTTGGAAGGTGAGTTTACCACGCTTGACTTTGTCATGGTGCTAGCTTCCGCAGTGGAAACAAAAGGGGCTTGCTTGGTCTCTTGAACAATTTCTTGTAGAATCTTCAAGACCTCTTCCTTTGCTACCAAATCTTGGTATACCTGAACAGTGACTTCAATGAACCTCTCCTCTTGCCAATTATCTGGGAGAGTGAATTTCTCCTCTAATTGCAAGAGCTACAATCTCCTCATATTTAATTATGTCCTCATGGTGGTGAAGAAGTCATGGTGTTTGGCAAGTTCTTTTTCCAGCTCATCTAATACCGTCTTTCCTCTTGTATTTGTCTGTTGAAATCTCTCAACTCTTACAACTTCTCCCTCTTCAAGGCTTTGCCCATGGCAACTGCTTAAAGGTCTCTGATGAACTTGCTCTACTACCTTATGATCTGTAAACGATCGGCCTATGACCTGTCCATTTCACCAACATGGATACTCTATGGAATAAAATTAAATGAGGTCTCTGCAATTGAAAATAGACTGAGATCATGACTCTTCACCTGTTGTTTGTTAACTAGTTACAATGCTTACTTCAAAATCCAACAAACAATATCTGAGCCAATTGAATGCCAACCAATGGAAAGCAAGTCTACTATGTTTCAAATTTGGTTCACTGCACAGTTGCTTGCAATCCCAATTTCACACAACATTCTATAACTCTATCAAGGCCAAAATGAAATGGGACTGTGTGGTCTTCTTTTAATGTGCAAACACAGCTCTTGAATAACCACAAATTCACCCAACTGAACAAAAAAGATATTGCTCAAAGGAGAGGGGAACAACCTAGGTAAAAAAAAATGCCTAGCAATGCTAAAAACATCCAACAATCCACCGAACTCAATTAAACCAATTTGGAAACCTCCTACTCAAGTGCAATGACTCTGAGATGACAACATTTGATCTTCAATCTCTTAGTGTAATCTAGAAATTTGTTGGCATTCATTAAATACTAATGGAAATTGGTTTCTAAGTGAATTAAGAGAATTACAAGATGGAACTCTTCATCATAACCATGTGTGCAACCAACAATAACAATACACCATAGATGACAGCCATGATCTCACCCAAAGCACTCTACATAACATTAAAACACACAGAGATATCGAGATGTTTATGGAAGCCCAACTGGGAAGAAAACCGGGTTGATTGTGGATTTTATTAAGCATGAAATTGATTACAAAATGGTGAGCTATACATAGATTTAGTGTATTGTTACTCGTTAGCAGGAAATTTGCAGATGGTCGTGGCTCAACAACAATCTTCCCTCATCATGGGGCAGACTCAATGTTTTCTTCTCTGATCATCAAGCAAATTGCTTCTTTGAGCTTTCATCTCTGCTATTGCCCTTCTTCATTTCCTCTCTGGTCCATTCAATGCTCTTCTTCATCACAACCTTCATTTTTAATACATTGGCTTGGAAGGCCAACCATGGATCATTTCAACTTCCAAGGGAATTTTGAACATTTTCTCGACTTTGACAAAAAGATCAGTTAAATGCTAACAAAGTTTACAAAAATATTTTTTACAAGGGTCCTATTCAGATCATCTCTACATCCATATCTGTCAGTTTTCTCCACAATCATCATTGACTCCCTACAAACAAATAAGGTTACAACTCTTCTCTTTTATGGTTATTGTTGTCCATGTGGATGCCATGTGGCATTCTTTGATTCGTACACATGTCACCACTCTAAGAAGCCACATCATTTGCCAAGTAGGCCAAGGTCTTCAATCTTGGGCTCTTCTTATTTCTTCAATTTGCGAGACGCAGAGAACAAAAAGCAAAGGCAAAGAGGATTGCCTTCTTTCTTTCCTAGGTCTTCCCATAGATTGCACAGAATGAAGTGAGACTCCCCTCCAACTCTCTCATTTCCTCCACATCACTTTGAGCTCTGCAAGCCTTGCCTTTGCACTCTGCGGAGTAGGCTCTACTCCGTCTTATGGTGAACCTCAATGAGCCCAACCTCTGCACAACCCTTTGCCTTAGCAACTCTACTCACCTAGTATTTGTGTGGAGTGCAACACTAACAAGCTCCTCCCAACTTTTCCACATCTCTACATAACCAAAACCTCCACGTCACTTTTTCCTTGGTCTTTTTCCTCTTTTGTTTCCGTGAGGTTTGTTCTAGTATGTGGAGTGTGGGCATGGAGCTAAGGCCCACTCCAACTTGCCCACACCTCTGCATGCATAAAACTTTCTAAGGCATGAACACAAGGTTTTGATGAAGGCTTTAAAGCCATTAAGCCCGCAACTTGAGCACTAAACCTGAAAACACAAAACCATTAAAACAAACCATTTTTTTGTGAATATTTCGGATCAATGCATGCTTAAGCAAATAATAGCAGTACACATCATTACCAAAAGAGTTCAGAAATCCATCGATGAGATATTCCCACATGCCATAACCGATTTTCGATTAGACACGACCACGATGTGTTACCAGAAAACCCACACATGACCATATATGAGCATTCTTTGACAAGTAGGCTTTGACTCCAGTGCGTGAGTTTGTGCTGATTCTTAAACTCGTTTTTACAAACCAAAGTTATCAAAGGCTGCTGGGGTAGGTTGGAATCATCTTATTAATCACTCAACTTTGGAAAGCAATATCATAGCATGATTAGGAAGCAAGAATAAGACAAACATTTTAGACTTGCAATTTCCTTTTCGAAGAAACAAAAAGACTTGCAAATTCCTTCTTTTGGAAAATGATAGCATGCACCACAGATTATATATCTAAAAGCTAAAACCTTTATAGTTTACACACTTGCAATTTCTTCCTTTTGGAAAATGATAGCAAGCACCACAGATTATAGATCTAAAAGCTAAAGCCTTTATAGTTTACACTTGTACAAAAATTGTAAAAAACAGTTTATAAAGACGCACAAGTGGAATTATTCATCACAGGATGAACTTGCACTTTCCTCGGTTAGAAGGGGAATGTCCTCTATTAGACTTCTTGGACGCTCATCCTCACACTCTGAATTTTCTCTACACTGCTGTGAATGTTCGTCCTCATCTGAAAACTGTGAAAAAGAATCTGAGAAAGATTCATCAGGAAATTCAGATGAGGAATTTGAGACACCTTTACTGGAAAGATAATCCTCAAACTTATCAAGTGCTAGACACATCCACTGAAGTTTACACTGGTCCCTTGCCTCTCTCACCGTGACCTGTAGAAAAAGGTAAGGGTTTAGTCCATATTTTATGTACGGACCTTTGACAGAAAGTATTGAAATGAAAGTTGTTCAGAGTTTTCTATTGATAACACTGAACATAATTGAAATGACATAACAGATGAATATCAACTTCACAAATAGAAATCAGGTCGATGTTCTTCAAATACCGATGCTGTAAAAATTATCTACATACATTAGGAACTATATCCTTTCCAAATTCCTTCATATTATACTTCGTGATGAAGAAAATGTTTAGTGTTATGTGGAAGTCTCCATCTGGACTGAACATGAGTACAAGCTATTCACTGTAAATGTGACATATTATATTGATGCATTTCACAAAAAACAATGGCATATTCCACATTATGTAAGCAACATAGTGAAATATAATTGCATTTCATATATATATATATATATATAACAACTCAAAAGATAATAATGAACAAATCATGACTAAACACGTTTGACAGCTCCAACTCTACCAATTTTAGGCAACCAACACACATAACTACATGCAGGCATCCTTGTTAAAATTCTCAATGATAGGTATAACCAACTCCCTGAATAGTAAGACACGCATTTCATATAATCTTGGACGTTAGTACGTAATGAACACAACTTTTAGACCTAATGTCCAAAATTTATCAATCACAGCCATTATACATACGCTGCTCTTATTTGTTAATATTTTAGTTGTCCTTATTCACACTACGGCTGAGCTCATTATTACCTATTCCTGTTCCATCCCAATTCAAAGGTTCTCTACTTAATCATTTGAGTGCATGCAACCAACACGACTTCAATTTAACTTTTAGGCGGTCCAGCTCAAAGATCATTTCAACTCGCCAATTTTCACCATGTCCATGTCCTTCTACAGTTGTATTTATATTTCACTGAAATTTGTCAATTTAATAATTTATTTATATGGGGTTACCATAAGTCCATAACCACTATTTGGCTTTTCTATCAATAAGCATAGCTAAGAGGTCCATAACCCCTATTTAGCTTTCTATCAATTAGCATAGCTAAGTGTACCTTTTGCCAGAAGCCAGCAGCACAATATGCAGAGACATGTAACAATCATTGTTCCTTGGATAGATGTATGCTGGCAATTTGGCTAACTATTGGCACAGCAACCAATCTACATAGTAACAGTCAAATCAACTAGTTTATGAAAGGAGATGGCCTTATGCTGCCGACATCAAATCGCTATAAATAGAAGTGGTGATAAATTAATCAGCAATGCCTTCTTTATCTCATTTTTGTATATAAAATGTCTTTCTACACTACGTAGGACAAACCAGATCTTAGAGAGGCTCAATGATTAATCCAGCATATATACCTGCTCTCTTTCCCTCTCCCTCTCCAATATAGTTATCCTCTTATATAGATGTCTGCTGTCTTCTTCTTCTTTGCCATGAATCTCATCAAACTTGGCAGCTGGCTCACATATTTGGAAACATTAAATTGCTACGTACCCTTATTTTGGCACCGTATTAAAAAAAATTCCAAGAGTGCTGTTGTCCAAGAAACTTGTACAAATACAACGTCACTCGTTTTTTCTCTTTAAATGAAAATTTCATTTATTTTTTCCTGTGGCACCACTGGATGCAGATACAGCAGCAGGCCCGGTTTTTTACTCTTACTGCTCAACAGTTTCAGAGTGTACAAGGATGAACCTTGAGACATGTATCCAGCACTTAGAACCCCAGTGCAGTTAGACCACATGTTCATGTCCAGTACAATTTCATTCTTGAAGGCTATGATTGTTATGCAATAACATCATGCTCCATCTTAATCAAAGTTGGATATTTTGGGTATTAGCCTTCGACCAAACCTCTCCCCCTCATCACCTTTGTCTTGTTTAGTATTTGCCAAGAGCCGTGTCTTCTTATTCTTTTATCTCTTTCAACTCTGCTTTTTGGTGAAAATTCTGCTGGAATTGGTCCTGACTCCTAACCTATACGATTCATGCTCTTATTAGGGTGCCTAACATAATGTTTTAATTGCTCACACAAAAGATGGACTTTATTGTCCTTAATGTACATGACGATGTCTTGACTTGACATAAGCAACAGATTTATCTTATATTTTCAATCTGCACCATTAAATAAATAAGAATTTATAATGTATTGGTCTTATAATGGAAGATGAAGATCCTCAGGGGAAAATTTGGCAATCCCTGTTATAATTTCTGTTTAAATTTGAGTACACAATATGCCCCATTAAAAATCAATTGCACCACAATGGACACTTGTGCACCCATATTTTCATGTGACCTACACACAAAGAAAGCTTTAAAAGAAAATAAAACTTGCTCACATTTCAGCATAAACAAAATGGCACCAAAGCAGGAGTATTCTTTTAGTTGAACAAATCGGTTAAGGTCCTGAAAGGTCTTACCACCCTAAGAAGGGTTAGTCCCTGTTATACCATAATTGTATGGGATGTCCAAGGACCATTTCATGGCACCTTGCAGGATGACACCCATGGACTTCCTATGTACCAGTTGCAGATCCGGGGGCATTGTCATATTGCACATGTTATTTTGGTGCTATTCTTATGGTTTACCCGACCCTTGGCAACCAAGGGGGAAGGTGGCATTCTTACAAGATGACTTGGCAGTATCATTTATCATGATCTTTTACTCATTAGAGATTATCAGATTGATTAGTTATGTTTGTATTATCGGTGGAGGTTGCTTCAGTGGCATGTTATGTATATTCATCTTGTTGCAAGTGCTACTCCATGGTTGATTATTGGTGGAGAAATCTCCTATTGCCTTTATCTTGTGCTCATGATGTTCTACATATTACTTTCACTTGGTCATTGCATGATGGGTTCAAGTCTTATTCCTAGTTGTTGTGTCCTCTAGCTTGGTGGGGTACTTTTCTAGTGGTTTGCCTGTATGTCATTCCCCTGTCATTTTGCCTTGGTACCATCCATTATTTCATCATCCTTTCATTTCACCTAGTCATAACTCATATTACACCCATATTCCGTCATTACCCACTCCTAGAGGATGCATGATCCATTTTCATATAGTTTTTCCCTCGTAACTAACCTTTAATTTGGCATATTTCATTATATCACATTTTCCATGTGTGAACATGCCAAAGTGGTTTGAGATATTTTATTGTTGATTAATCAGACCCAAACCTAAGGTTGAAGTGCTACTTTATTGGCCTATTTTATTACTAGGTTCTGAACCTTAATTAAGGCCTCATTCCCTAAGTTGAAATTTAAAAAAAATGAAAGAAAAAAAGAAAAAGAAAGAAAAAGCACTAGAGAATGCAACTTGATGTTCATCTGAAACACAACTTGAGAGTAGTGCTCCCTTTTGGCACATGTGTTGAGGCAACCCATATTAAAAAATAATATTTGGAGTGGTTGCCCTCATAAAAATTCGTTGAAGTTATTTAGCCTTTGTTCACACTCACACATGCCACCTTTTGTTGACTAGTCATTGACTTGGCACATATGTTGAGGAGGTGATTGAGTTTGCAGTGTGCACATATGTTGAGGAGGTGATTGAGTTTGCAGTGTGCACAATCGTTGAGGGTTAGTTATGTTTGCGCCCTATCCACTTGCCATTTAACCACTCTTCCCACTCACATATTAACTCCATCTTCTTGGAACTCTCTTCTAGGTGGTGTGCTTCACTAGAAGGTCCACCTCACCTTGGAATAAGCCCTATTCACACCATGTTTTCACCTTGATGATGGTATTTGACTTAGAACTAGAGCGACCTTGCTATTTTAGGAGATTCTTGAGTGATAGGTTTGGTTTCTTCCCCATATAAGTGAGGCTTTTGTGTGAGACATTGTTGGTGATTAGAACTTTTGCATGCAAGCGAAAGGATTGAACCAAGGTTATCGAGCAAGAAACTTACTTCAAATAGTGAATAATTAGATATGACTCTTTCTCATCATTGCCATTTAGATATTTGTATTCCAGTTACTTCAAAAAGTAGTAACTTAGGTTAGCAATATTTGAGCAAAGTAACTTGGTTTAGTCTAGAAATTGATGTCATTTTTGAATTATTTCCTTGCATAATATTAGCTTTAATTTTCCATCCATATCTTTGTAGCATGTTTTAGGGCAGCCCCTAGATCCTTGATTATAGACTAAGTTAGGCCCTCCTTATGATATAAGTGACCCCATCAGCCCAAGGATTAACTAGGCACTAGTTTAACTCCCTTGTCCATCCACAAAATATATATATATATATAAAGTTAAATTAATAGATTTCATTTTCAGCATGTTCTTTAATTCTTTGTATTCTTAAAATTATATAAGATTTTTGTTTTGAGTACTTTGTAAATTCTGCAATTTACTCCATTCAGAAATTTTGATTTCCAGCCATACATATTAGTCTAGGACCTTTAGGACCTTTATTTTCAGATTTCAAACTAGACTAAACTCACTTTTTAGCTTGCTGGAAATTTTATTTGAGATTTTTGTTTTAAGTTTAGTGCATTTCAAACACTTTACTTGGTTCAGAAATATACTTTTCCAGTTTGCATATTGACCTAAGACTCTAAATCTTGATCATAGACTAGGTTAAAATTATTTTGTTTCCTTGTTGGAAATTTATTCAATTTCATTATTATTTCAGTTCAGAAATTTACTTTTTCAGCATAGCATTTGGCCTAGGAACTTTTTTTTTTCCTCTTAAGTAGGCAAATCATAATTTCAACATTCCGGAATTACTTTTAATTCTCTGTTTTAAACTAATTGCAGTATCCAACAATTAATTTATTGCAAAAAATTGCATTTCCAGAATTGTTTTGCATCTGAAATTTGCATTTCTATACCAAAACTTAGACTAATTTCATGGATACTGCATTATGGAATTTATTCACTTAATTTCCTGCATAGATTTCAGCATTTTTTTCCTCATATTTATCGCAGAAATTTAAATTTATCTTTTCCAGTTTGCATTTGAGCATTTCAAATCTACATTTTGTATCTTGTATTTGCTAAACTTCATTGTTTACACTTGACATCGTTTAAATTTAGATTTGATGCAAGTCTAAACAATTAACTCACACCTATCCTACCTTAGACTTGAAACTTATTTGTAACCTGATACATGTTTCATTCGACACACTTGGGACACACTTGAGACAGATTACAAATTAAACCTTAATCTTGGTCCATAAACATTTCATTGACACACTTAAACAATTTGACCTAGACTTGCCTTAGGGATACCCCTTTATGTTGGAAAAGAGCCAACCTAAAGTGAGAGGAAGAGCTACTAAGGTGACAATGGGTAGACTTCCTAAGTTACATGAACTAACACCCTGTGCTTGGGACTTTACACTTTGGGGATGCTGGATTTTGTTGTAACCGTCCCGAGCGAAATATCTTACCTAAGAATAGCTTAGGTCAGCTTCCAACATGGAACAAGGCCCTGATCCTAACATAGCTAGAAAATTATCGGAGCCCTTCTACCCAAATTCCATGGAACCCAGCTGATTCATATACAAACATTAATTTCAAGAACTTAACTCTGCTCAGTATAGTCTCGAGATTTGCAGCCTTTGGCAAGTCAGACTTGTAGGTTCAGTGCATATACCAATCACATAATAGTAATCACAAGGAGCTTTAAGAAAACCAGAGTCTCTAAGATGAGAACTTGTTTAATCATGGGTGCACACTAACCGATTGGGTAATCAAAGTTAATGATGCCAATCAGGTAAATGTGACAGTGATAAGTTCTGACAGAGTGAACGCACACCCAAGTTACCTGATTTCAGGAAATGAGTCAATGATCAACCACTGTGCACAAGGGTAACCATTAGGGACCACCTCCATTGATATTTGATGACTCAATCTTGTATATATGTATAATTGTACTTGTAGATCTTCAGCATCATAGAGAGTTCAGATTGTTTTCTTGTGAGATCTAGCCCCACAATAGTTTCCTTCAAATGACTCAAACCATATCGCTTCCTACAGCATTAAATATTGTGCCGAAAATAGACTGTACAAATGAGCAATCCTTTGTCTCTTTGGTTTGATCTTATGATGGATGCTTAATCACTGGTTCATTGCTAAGTTTGCATACACACATAAGATTTCCTTATTTGTCTTGCTTAATTGTTAAGTAACTCAATATCAGCACACTCTGTTTCATGATGTTTAATCTGCAATTGTTAAATACTCTCCTCACCCAAATGAGAATAAGCTTTTGCAGTCGACTAATAAACCTTGCTTCAGCTAATACATTGCTTAATTAGTCCCCAACAGTTCCCTAGTCGCACTAATCCATCACAACTAGCTTGGTGCTTTACTTTGGCATGACCTAAATCACATTGACTAACAAGTCTCCTCACAAGCGTAAGGGTAGCACATAACTAGGTGTTAGCTCGCATCCGAATCCTAATCACTATGTGGAATCTTCTTCAATATGATGGCAATTATTTCCAATGGATTTGTAACAATAATCTCATAAAATAACTCAATTTTATAAATGCAGAACACAACCTCATCTTAGTTGATTTGAAAACTCAAGTCAATCATGCTACAAACCCTGTTGGTTAAGCAACGAATGTGCTTTGTAGCTTCACTTGGATAACAATGTTGCCACTTGGAAATTAAACAATGATTTCAAGACTGAATGAACCTTGA
>JZKD02S2044592.1:150149-183116 GCA_000966675.3 Picea glauca | reverse complement strand
CCCTCCATCATGATATTCTGGGGAAGAGGAGGGGATCTGCGAGGTTTTTGATGGAAAAAAAAAAGTATCCAAAAAATATTATGCATATTGCTGAAGAGGTACAAGAACAGTCTAAATATGCCTCTAACTTATTAAAAAAGCCATCTCATATAATCTCATTAATCCTTCATTCCTATATTGCCTTTGGACTATCTCCTCGAGATAATTCCCATCTCTGACTAGCCATTCTCACATAATTTCCGAGACATGTAACTGGTTCATCATAAAGAATATCAAAGTTGTTTTACTTGAAAGCTTCAATCAAGAGTCAAGAATTCAAGAAGCCATCAACACCATTATTTCTCAGTCCATGATTTCCATTTTAGTTCCAATTTTGGTCTCATTCTCCTAATTACTTGAGACATTCCCTACCTCTGATGGGCCATTCTCACATAATTTCATTAACATACCGTTTGGTTTATTAATAATGGTATGAGAGTTGTTTTCCCTAAAAGCTTCTATCAAGTAGCCATCAGCACCATTCTTTCTTGGTCCACAATTCCTTCCCATTTTCAGGGTTATTTCATTCACAGTTCTAGTTTTGGTCATTCTCCTATCTCTGCATCCGCCCTTCTATCTAGAGAATGTTCAAACGTCAAGCCTACCAAATGTCAAGGCTAGAGAAACAAATTAATTAAAAACCTAGACATAAGAAACGATATTGACTTTTCCTTGTTTTTTCTACTCCAACACCACATTATGACCTTATGCTCAATTTTAGGAACTTTATCACAATTATTTAGTCATATTGAGAGATATCCATCTTCATAGGATCCTAGAAAAGATCATGGAAATGATATAACGGAGGGAGTGGAGAAGTCTCCCTTCCCCCTACAAGTTATAACATGAAAGCACAAAATTTGGAAATGAGACAAAGAACGTGACAATTTGAAAACATGGAATTTGGAAACTAGGAAAAGAGCGTGACAAGTTACCTTAACGTTCCAGCCTCCAGGCATCAAAATTGGTATGAAATTCTTGTGGATAGTATGAATATGGCAATAATATTAAAAGAACTATGGGAGGAAAATAAATTTAAGGTAAACTAGTTTTGACAGATATATGTTTATATATATATATATATATATATATATATATATATATATATATATATCAACATTACAAATGCAGTCACGCCTTTATAATTTATACAAGTCTATAAAATGAGATTGTGCTAAGAAATTGAAATAAAAAATTGGAAAACTATCTAGAACAACATGGGATGGATGTAGACATACATAGCCTAAATCATCGATTGTATTCAATTCTATTTAGTTGAGTCTACAGTTAACCAACATACACCATGGTCTTTTAAATAAAAGATTTAGAATTAAGGACAGCATGAATTCTTTTTAAGTTTACATTTTGAGAAAAAAACAATGGCAAATATTGACAAAATAAACAACAAACTTATGGAAGAATGTGATGTGTATAATGTATAAGAGATGAACAAAGAATACCAAGAATATGAAGGAAAGAATAATAAAATCAATACATATAGAAAAAGAATATACACAATTGGTAACAAATTACTTTGCCCATAAAAAGAACCTTGTCAAGGGATCATACAATTCTTGAAGGGTGAAAATGAAAAAGAACCGAGTGAAAAAAATAGATGAAGAAAAGTAAATCATCCCAAATGAAGAAGTTCTAACTGAAAACCAAGCAACCATCACCTTTAGTCTAGTGAAACTTCCTCATAAATTGCTTATGGAAGGGCATCAAATGCTAAGAAGCAATAACGTACTTTATTGTTGCTTCCAAGTCCATAGAATAAGACCTAAATAAATTTCTGGATTAAGCGAGTTGTCATTCAAATTGTCAACGCCTCAAATCCACCATTCACGATCCATCATTGGGGACTTGAGAGATAATCATCTACTATGTCATCTACAAAGGAAATGCATCAAGAACCAACAAAAAGCTATAACATCGACTACACGAAGGCTTAAAAAGCCTATCATGTTATCATGAAACAAGTAGTACCTTAAACTAAGATTGAGATTCCTCTTTCAAAAACTTTCAAGACAATGCTACATACTAGTAAAGAATTTGGTTCCATCTAGGATATCCCCTATCACACGAGATGCTTGAACATCCCTTTACCTCGACATGGGACATTTAGGTGTCCTCTACGATAGGGGAAATGTATAAAAAAAATAAGTTTCAAAATAAATAAATAAATTATTTCTATGGGAGGGCACCAGTCATCATTTTAAAGAATCCCCCATCTCATTTTATAAGGGTTGTCTTATGAACCCAATACTCAAGAATCAAGATCCCATAATAAACCAGAAAACATATAATGTATACCAAATGTTAGCATGAAGCACCCCTCCCAAAAAGATAAGAAGCAATAACGTACTTTTTTGTTGCTTCCAAGTCCATAGAATAAGACCTAAATAAATTTCTGGATTAAGCGAGTTGTCATTCAAATTGTCAATGCCTCAAATCCACCATTCACGATCCATCATTAGGACTTGAGAGATAATCATCTACTATATCATCTACAAAGGAAATGCATCAAGAACCAACAAAAAGCTATAACATCGACTACACGGAGGCTTAAAAAGCCTATCATGTTATCATGAAACAAGTAGTACCTTATGGCTTAAACTAAGATTGAGATTCCTCTTTCAAAAACTTTCAAGACAATGCTACATACTAGTAAAGAACTCGGTTCCATCTAGGATATCCCCTATCACACGAGATGCTTGAACATCCCTTTACCTCCACATGGCACATTTAAGTGTCCTCTACAATAGGGGAAATGTATAAAAAAAATAAGTTTCAAAATAAATAAATAAATTATTTCTATGGGAGGGCACCAGTCATCATTTTAAAGCATCCCCCATCTCATTTTATAAGGGTTGTCTTATGAACCCAATACTCAAGAATCAAGATCCCATAATAAACCAGAAAACATATAATGTATACCAAATGTCAGCATGAAGCACCCCTCCCAAAAAGATAATAATGATGAGTTACATAATAACTTCTCATACATTAGAAGAACCTCATCCAAACAACCCAATTACATCCATATAACCAAATCGTATATTCCCGATTCCATAATGACTATATTAACCTCTATACATACATATTCTCACTCATTGCACATGTGGGCCCCCTTCTTTTTTCCACGGATGTGGACCCCTTATTAAGACCAACCCCTATTACATACAAATTCAACCCCATATATACCCCCTTAAGGTCATAACATAGTACCCCACTTCAAAAAGCATTATCCTTGAAGCTTTGTAGCTAAGAGTTTTCCATGTAATGAACCCAAGTAATACGATTTCCTTATATTCCTACTCTCTTTCTACCATTGATGATTATCCATTTATCCATCTTTAATTCTTTTTTATGTCACTATTCGATAGCTTCCTTTCCTTTGATTCCTTGCATTGGTGTAGCCTCTCCAATTTGTTGTAGTTGAAGGTCTTTGATAATATCACGTCAAACAATGGTTCCTCTATGCTCTATTCCATAAATATCCTCGATTCTACCATCTTCTTCCTTGGTAATGTCGATCCTCTTGTCTTTCTTGTCAACTTTCTTGGTAATGAGGGTGTCAATAAGGTTCCACATTTGAAGTTTGGCCTTTATCTCCATCTCTTTATCCTTAATCTTCTTTTCTGGTACAACGACATTCTCTATCCATTGTGCTTACTTCTTTCTTTTATGATAATTCCATCATATTTGACCATTACATTCTCAAGTCCGAGCTCAACTTCTTCAAGTATCTTTTGATGACCTTCTTGTAACCTCTCTTCTTTCTCCCTTTAAAGCTAAATGGTGAAATGTTTCATCAAGTTATTTCTTCCTTCTTTAATTCTTGCTTGCATTTCAATTTTTATCTCATTAATATTTAGGATTTCTTCAATAACTTTATTCATTTCTTCGCTATCGATCTTTGATTTTGCCTCGTGTAAGCTTGTCTTTGCATTCTTAACATCATTAGGAAGTTCTTGATTATGCATGCACAACCTTTTGATTTATTCATTTTTCTTTGCCAATTCTTCATTTGACTCATCATTTTCATTCTTCCCTTTTCTCACCTTTTCTTTCTTCAAGTTATGAATCTCTTTAGTAAGTGCTTGATTAAGTGATGGCAACTTGTAGAACTGATCATCCTTCTCCTCGTTATATTTATGCAATTTGAGTATTTCAACATCTTTCTTACAATTACACCAAATACGAGCATGAAGCACAACTCCAAAAGAGATAATAATGAATCATTACACAATAACTCCTTATACATTAGGAACACCTCCTCCAAATAACCCAAGTACTTCACTATAACCAAATCATATGTTCATATCTACAATAATGACTATATTGACCTCTATATATACATATTCTCACTCGTTGCACATGTGGGCTCACTATTAGGCCAACCCTATTACATATACATTCAACCCCATATACACCCCCCCATAGGGTCATAACATAGTACCCCCCTTCAAAAAGTTGTCTTCAAAGCTTTGTAGCTAAGGATTTTACATGTGACAAAACCAAGTAACAGGAATTTCTTATAATTGCAACTGTCTTTGGGGCCAGTAATGATTATCCATCCATCCATATTCAATTCTTTTCAATGTCAATCCTTGATAGCTTCCTTTCCTTTGATTATCTTCATTGTTACATAGCTTCTCTAATTTGTTGTAGTTGATGGTACTTGATAATATTCTATCGCATAATGGTTCCTCAATGCCCTACTCCATGAATATTGTGGATTCTGCCATCTTCTTCCTTGGTAAAAATGATATTGATCTTCTTGTCTTTCTTGCCAACTTTCTTGGTAATGAGGGTGTCGATAAGGTTCCACCTTTAAACACTGACCTTCATCTTCCACTCCTTTATCCTCAATCTTCTTTTCTGGTACAATGGAATTCTCTATGCTTGATTTTTCAATGCTTCTTTCTTTTGAGATAATTCCGTCATAATTAACCTTTACATTGTCAAGTTTAAGCTCAACTTCTTCAAGAGTCCTTTGACTACGTTCTTGTAGCCTCTCTTCTTTCTCCCTTTGTGACTTAAGGTTGATGTCATCCATCAACTTCTTTCATCCTTCTTCAATCCTAGAATCAATGTTGTCACACTCGAACTCGGTAAAGAGTCGACTAGCCTAGGGCTCGACGAGACTTGATTAGTCGAGAAAGACTCAACAAAGACAAAAAAAACCTCAAAATATAGTAAGTTCTATGCACAAAAAATATGGCGAGTTTGATGGCAAATTTGATGATGACTATTTCTCAAGTAATCTTCTTGCCATGAGAGATATCCTTTGCCTACAAGAAGTCAAAATTGTGGGTTTCATGCTTCAAACTACCCTGTTAGTTGTTTGACTAGGAGCTAAGGTTTTTTATTCCAAGCTCATAAGGAAAATACTAAATAGAGGGTTGTTTTACTTATCTCTCTTCGAGTGGCCAGTAATGTTGCAAGATGGGATATGGAACCTACTAAAAGACTTTTGTGGGTTCTTCTTAACCTGGATGACCGACTTCTCAAACTAGCCAATATCTATGCTTCCAATGATATTGGAGAGCATGTAGCCTTTTAGCATCGGATGGCCAATGAACTCCCCAATGCCTCATGGCTCATTTGAGATGATTTCAACATGGATGAACCTTAAGATGATAAAGAGGGAGTGCTCCCTATGTGCCTTTCAATAAGGGAAAAAGGAAGCATGGCTATCTTTGAAAGCCCGCAATAAGCATTTGAACCCAACCGCAATCAATGAAAGTACTTCTCAAAGGGTGTGGTTCCCCTAAACCAAATTTTGATAAGGGCCTAAGCAGATCTACCAAAAGACTAGATAGGGCACTCCTCTTCAAGAAAAACTCTTTCTTCTTTAACTCAACTGAAGGGGGTCTTATTCATGTAGAAGGAACTATCACTCTATCTAACCATCTACCCATTTGGTTTTCTAATTCCTCGGGGAGCAAAAGGATGCATATGGTGTAGGCCCGTTACATTTTGAATGTTTCACATCTTAAAACCCTGGGTAGCTTGACATCCATTTGTAGGGTGTGAAACCTTGTCGCTCAATCATGTGGTGACTCTAGTTGGGTAATGGGTTACCCAGTGGGAGGATGTCATCTCCAGAACCATGGCCTTTTTGCAAGGTTATAGGTGGCAAATTGCCAAAATTCATTAGGATCTCAATTATGTTGTTGGTAAGGTGCTAGAAAGGCTCATTTAAAGCTTTAAAGCCTCCAATCTGCTCCTTTCTATGAGAACAAGCAAACCCAAGCAACAAAACTCCACTTTATAAGAGGGTCAAGATGTCCATCGAGGGTTGCACTAGATTAAGTTGAGGGATACTCCCACTAAAGTTTTCTTCAAGCCCTAGTAGCCACCAAGGAGATTGGGGAATCCATTTCTTCCTTCAAAACAACCCTTAGTTGGATGACCAATCCAAAAGATATTGAAAATGAATTTGTTGAGCAATACCAGATGGTCTTCCAATCCTAAGACCCTTCACTGAACAAGCAAGAGGCTACCCAAAAATGCTCAGATGTTGTGCGTTATAAGCTATTAAAAGATCAAAGATGAGTCTATGACCTAACCCTATCTTTGGATGAGCTAGACACAACTCTTCATGAAATGGCAAATGATAAATCCATGGGTTTAGAGGGGTTCCCTTGTACAATGAAGCTTTGCATCAATGCTCTTTGAGTGTAAGAATTAACCAAGGGCTTATCAAATTTATCCCCAAAGCCAGGAACCTTGACCTCGTTACAAATTAGCAATTCATAACCTTGCTTAACACCTCTTACAATCCTAGCCAAAGCCCTAGCTCTGTGGCTTAAACATATTCTTCCTAAGCTCATTCGTTGTGAGCAAACTAGCTTCATCCACTAGCAATACATCTTGGATAATGTTATCGTTGTCTAGGAGGGTAAGGAATGAACTTGAACTTCTAGCCTAGATGCATTATTCATCAAAATTGACTTTGAAAAAGCATATGGAAAAGTTCAATGACTATTCATTCTAGCCATGCTAAATCCCCTAGGGTTTGGTCCTGCTTTTATCGACATTGTTGAAACCCTCTATGAATGCCTTAATTTGTCTCTATATCAACCATTGCAAGTCAAGTGACATTGTCCTTTTCTATTCCATTTTCCAAGGCTACCCACTAGCTCCAACCCTCTATGTCATGGCAACCTAAACCCTACGTTATTTGCTCAACTCCAAAGTCACTCTAGGGCACACTCAAGGTATTCTCCTTCCTAAGCCTAAGGCTGGCCAACTCATCAATGAACATTTTGCAAATGACTCATTCTTGACTATCTTTGAGGACAACCAATCCTAGCACCATTCTATGGATTACTTGGACATGTACTTTGCTTTTGGTCTAAGATCCAGTGGACCAAAACTCAATGTTATAGGCAAAGTTAGCGGTCAATCCCTAGCTGACTTGAAACCCGCAATTGGTCTTGGATTCAACCAAGGCAAGTTTTCAAACTCCTTGAAACCCCTTTTTCCTTCTAAGTCTCTCCTCGGAAGCTTTGGAATGTGGTTGTTCTAAGGGTGGAAAATAAAATTGATAAATGGGTTAACAAACCTCTAGCGTTAACCGCTAGGTTTCATATCTATACCAAAACATTGGTGGCCACCAATGTCTATTGCACTTCTTATTGGGTGTGTCCAAGATAACATATGAGTGGCTAGAAAAAAGCCTCTGCAATTTCCTCTGGACGAAACCTGGCAAGTAACATGGATTCCATAGAGCCAGTTGGGTACTTTGTTGTATCGCCCAGGAGTTTGGAGGTTTGGGGATCATTAAACCAGAACACAGGCACCATGTAGGTGATGATCAAGGTAGTAGAATGTAAGGAGGTCTGGAAATTGCTCCTCTGACACCATATTAAGTAGGGATGGCCTCTAGGTAAAAAGGCTTGGCAAGGACTTTCTTTTCAACCTATCCTACCAAGTGCTAACCACTTCAAAAGTAAATATTTCAAGCACCTTCATTGTACAAAGTATTTGCAAGGCCGGGGAGGTACTCAAACCCTTCCTTGCCTAGAAAAAGTCATCTCTTAGGACTGGACTATCATTTAATGATCATCACCTCAAGTGGTTGTCATTGATCCTTTATAGGGGAAAACCTTTGATCAAATCTTCCTAGTTTTCGGCCTTGAAACTCTTTTGTCGTGGCATCCAATATCCCAATGACCTCTTTGACAGCTCTACTAGTGCTTCACTTATGTGACCTGACCTTAAGCAAAAGTATGCATTGGGTAATGTTGACATGCTTATTATGGATTGAATTTGAGGCTCATTCTAGACCATCTACAGCTTAAGCTTGGTCTCTCGTCACCTCACACCTAGTAGTGAGATTGGAAATGGGGCAAGGCCATAGTTTTCACTCGTTACAAGTTGGCCATTGGCTACAAGTGGCTATGTTCCAATCCCTACCTACAAGGCCGATTTTACAAAATTTAGCCCCTGCAATCAAAACAAAAAACCTAGTTATTTCACCTTAGCAATGTCTAGAAACCTATTCTTGAACCAAAAAAGGCCTTTTTTTGCCATAGCTTGATGGTAGGGATGCCACTGATAAATGGTTATCCTACCTAACAATCCATATCCATGGTATTCTCACTTGGGTGAGCTAAAACCTTAAAGCATATATTTTGGTTATGTTTGCTTACTAGGAAGGTCTAAGCATGGGTTGAGTCTACGTGCCAACAACTTTGGTCTACCTCCCTCTCATGGCGAGATACCTTTGTTAGGCGACCACCTTCCATGGGTCGTAGAGTTTCAATGCGCTTGGATGCTTATCACGGTTGAAGTGCTCTTTTGGATCTAGAAACAACGAAATTATGTTATGTTTAATGATGTTGTCTCATCTCACCAATTTTCATTGTAAGATGTAGTTGTGTGTCCTCCCCTGGAGTGTTTTGCCACCTGGGCCAATAGCCCTCCCGTCTAGGCTCAACCCACTTCAAGTTTATTTGATCAACTAGATTTTCCCGCAGCCAATCCTGCCACCATGTAGGGCAACAAGTTTGAGAAAGACGAGACAGAGTGTGCAACAAGACCTCTAGACCTCCATTAGCGAACTAGCAATTCCCCACTTTAGCTTTGGCGATCACGAAGGGGCCCAAGCTCCCAAAGCCCCCAACTAATGGGTGGGGCCCCATTGTCCCTATTGATCTTGATCCTTCAACTACAAGTTGGGGCAAGGCCCCCAATAATCATGATCAACCCACTCTAGCAATGAGCATGGTTGTTAATTGTCCCTATCTTGTTTGAGCTTGTGCACGTGTTCATGCATGTGACATTCACTGTTCGAGGTGTTTTGGCAAAAACCATGCTTGTTTTGATCTTTTGAGTATGCTCGTGTTTTGGAGTTTTCCAAAACTGTATTTTGCTTTTTGCACTTGATTGTGGATGTTGCTTGGACAACGTTTTTTTTTAATTAAAGCTTGTATATATTGCCTATTAATACAGTTTAACGGAAAACTATTCAAAAACAATTATGAACCTCTTTAATCAATCCTTGATTAGGGATTGCATCTTGGTGAACTCATCGCCCTTCTTTGCAAGATCTTTTAGATCTTCATTGACCTTTTGCAATTTGGAAATTTTTTCTTTAGATTCTTTCAATTCATCTTGAGTTGTATGCAGCTCCTAAATTTTTGTGTCTTTGTTCCATCTATTTGAGAAGATGTTTTCAAATTCTTCCCATGTAGAGTGTATTCTTGTGTCTCTATCAAGACACATCAACCACTCTTGAGCTTCATCGTCCAAATAAAACCCTGAATCAATAGAACAACTAAATTTTTCTTTTGCAATATTCAACCATTCCATACCATCAATCCCATTTTTATTTCCAAAAAAAAAATCACATTGCCATTTTTTCTTATCTTAAACACTTAGGGTTTAGTCAAACCCCTCAACTTCCACATTCACTATCTCCACAATATTGATCCCAAATAGTTTTGATCCTTTTCCAAATATATTCTCCTATCTTTCCACCTTCCATGGGTTTTTTAATCACCTCAAGTGGACCTCCAAATCAAAAGTTATGCTAATTTTAAGTGAACACACCTTTCTAGGCCCTTATTTGGAAAGGGCTCTACAAGTTGACCTTGTACTTAATGTACGTACACAACGGTTGTGCCAATGACTCTGAATTTTCAGCCTATAACAGCATGATACATATTCTTCGCAATGTCACGGGTCTCACTAAAATTGGAGTTTCCAATCAAACCTTGGGTTCACTATCCTAAAACGTGTTGATTGTGGGGCCTTTTAGGCGAGAGAAACTAAATACACTGATTGGATGTCCTTGTTTGGAATATACTGTTGAAACTTGGCCCTAAAACACCCTAGTTCGTATTCTTGCCAATGCCACAAGTTGAACGCAATTTGGATCTCACAAGCTTTAGAGATGATTGTTTTACTAAAACTAATGTTTAAGCCTAGTTTTAGGGCTAGATGAAAACCCTTAATTGCACATCCTGTAACTTCAAAAATAGTTTAAAAAATATCAAGAATTGGATTCTGAAATTTTTACCAAAGATACTTCACTCTTTCCTCTTCCAACCTTGTAATTTCCAAGCAATTCCAATATCCCAAAAAAACGTTGGAACAAAAATGGTAAGATGAATTTTTTGAAAGAGAAAAATCAAGGTTCATCTACTCTAATATCAAATGTTATGAAGCCAATTCTCAAGATAGTAATAAACCAAAATATATACAATGTACACCAAATGTGAGCGTGGAGCACCACTCCCAAAGAGATAATCATGATGAGTTGCACAATACCTCCTTATGCATTAGGAAAACCTCCTCCAAATAACCCAAGTACATCCTTGACCAAATCATATGTACCTATATCCATAATGACTGTATTGACCTCTATATATACCTACTCTCACTCATTGTACATGTGGGTCGGGGCCCCCTATTAGGACTCCTATGATCTATAGATTTAACCCCATACATACCCCTCTTAGAGTCATAACACACTATAATAATCAATTTAAGACTACATCATACAAAAATTTGTCATTTAAAACTCTTAATCATGTTAGCTTACAAAGTATGGATGTAGGGCTTCACCAATTTGAGTTCCGAATTGAATAACTAGATGTAGAATTGTATTTATATATAATTATTCATGATTAATTGATAATAAAATTGTTGTTTTATATTGAAATTTTCTATATTTTTTTCTAAATTCAACCAAACGGGTGTCCCCTTATAATCCCCTAAAATTTGGGGCGTCTCTACAATCATCCGAGACACTTGTCTCTCCATATTCCCGTCCCCTAACCACTATGAAAGGTAAGTTCATGACGGCCCATTCTCACATAATCTTCTAGTTGTACAACTCGATTAACACTTCTTAAACTCAAAAGTTCCTCCAATTTATGGTCTAGCCCTTGTTTTGAAGACTACATATGGGTTAGCTCCCATCCACCGGGTCACCTATATAACCAACGAACCAGCTGCGATGCCCACCTACTGTCTAAGAGAACGACCTATTCTCACATCTTCTAGTTGTACAACTCGATTAACACTTCGTAAACTCAAAAGTTCCTCCAATTTATGGTCTAGCCCTTGTTTTGAATCCCCTAAAATTTGGGGCGTCTCTACAATCATCCGAGACACTTGTCCCTCCATATTCCCATCCCCTAACCACTATGAAACGTAGGTTCATAACGGCCCATTCTCACATCTTTCTAGTTGTACAACTCAATTAACACTTACTAAACTCAAAAGTTCCTCCAATTTATGGTCTAGCCCTTGTTTTGAAGACTACATATGGGTTAACTCCCATCCACCGCGTCACCTATGTAACCAACGAACCAGCTGCAATGCCCACCTACTGTCTAAGAGAGCGACCTAGGTACGTGACAGGTCTTCTTTTTTTACTACTTCTGCCAATCTCATCGGCTTATCATACTTCTTCCAATCTCACCGGCTTATCATGCTTCTTTTGCGACTTTGTTCACTACAGTGCTGACTTCAAAGTAATTGAAGTAATCATATCTTCCTCTCTGGGAGTATATCTTTCACTCTTTTTTTCCCTTTTCTTAAGTTATTCCGGGCAGTACATTCATGCTATCTAGATTCACCTATCACAGATATGAATTTTCAATTCCAGCCTAGACACCCAAAACGTTGCGTTGGTAGACCCAATGTTACAATTACATAGATCCATTTACCAAACTATCAAACATTTCTTGTGACCAAAATATTAACCCCAATGATGGTAATTTCAAATTCCTCATTCCGTTTTGTTGCTTCATTCTGGAAAAAGCCATGTGCACCTAGACAAATTCGCCAGATACCTGAACACTGTTGTTTCCCAATTCTTAAAGAAATTAATAAATCATTTCAAAGAAACCACTTTTGAAACCGTCCGCCATGACATATTCTCGCGTCTTCTAGGATTTCATATGCGTGTCCAAACTGTTGGGTGTCTCTCGCACTTTCTGCCATGTTCTACTCTTTGAGAGCTGTGCCCTAATTCATAACTGCAAGGGACAGATTTTTTTCAACAGCTATGTCTGGGCATAACTCAGCTGGTTCAAATCAACGGCTATCTATTTGGACAGAAAATGATGCAAACATGTGCCCTTCAACAAGAGAAAACATCTGGATTTCCACCGGGAAATCAATCTCCATTTTTCTAGAAAAAATCTTTCATCTTATTGCCATGTCATACTCTTATAATTTAAAAATTAATATAATAATTCGTATGTCAACTCCGAATGCTGCCACAATTTTATCAGCCGCTGTGCTTTTGCAGCCGTCCTAAAATTTTCATGCTTTGTTTTCTTCAGTTTAATTCCATGCTTCGTTTTGTGTCATTATCCATCGGATCTGAAGTTTTCTGTCTGGAAGTTTGGGGGCTGTGGTCTGTGTGCCCTCTCTAACTGTATCTGCCTTCGTGTTTGTATACCGTCGTCATACTAAAATTGTCATGCTTTGAATTCAGTCATTTCATTTCGTGCTTTGTTTTCCGTCGTTTCCGTTGGATCTGAAAATTTCCGCATCTGTATTTTCTCTGTGAAAATTTTGGGGTTGTGATCTGTGTGCCCTCTCTGACTGCGCCAACCTTTGTGTTTGTATTCTGCCTGCATGGGCGTTCTGTCCATCATCGTCGAATTGCAATCGAGGTGGTCTGGTTTATTTGTCATCGTCAAGGATTCTTCGTGCTTGTGTCTATCGCAGAATGTATGCCAGTTTCTGTTCGTCGTTCTTTGCTGCATATGGTTGTTGGGGATCGTTTTCTTCCCTTTTTCATTTTTCTTTGATATTCTAATGTTTTGTTTTTGTTTTTCATCTTTATAAAAACATCAAATCCTCCACTAAAGTTTATGCTTTACCCCAAAAAATTCAAAACTTTTCCTTTTCTCTCCTCTCGAACCCTCCAAAATTTTACAACTTGGTCTAACATGATCTTTGATTACAGGCCTCAGAATGAATATGGTTGAGGTGCATACATAACAGAACAGTACAGAGATAAATGTGGCGAAAATAAAAGATGTCACTATGTATTATAGCTATATACTGTCCTAAATTGGTTAGGTGATTTAACCACCTAATTACTAACCATAATATCTAAATCTTATAATGATCACATATCACTAATATACATATGATATATAAAAAGATATCACTAACATTCATATGATATATAAAAAGATATAGCAATACTAGGATCTTGATGTTTACTCCTCCAGCAGACGTCTGCATGTATATGCTTCCCTTAATTCTAATTGTTTATTCCAGCTCCCAACAGTTTTACAATTTATATTAAACAGGCCACCGCATCGGGAAACTCCCCTCCTCATTCATTAGGAGATGATCCCAAGATCAATTCGGAATCCTCCTAAAGCCTACTTTAATAGGTCTACAAGATGCCACGGAATGCATAAGTTTAATCTTACTCAGAACATTATCCTTGGGCACTCTACAACTGCGGTTGATGTCCGTGAGTTGTTCAGTGCAGCTATTGTCTGTCTCGGATCTTAGTGAACAACTTAAAACTTTTCGCCGGGTTCCACTTGAGTCTGGAAGTGTCCCCCAAGAATCTACTCAAAGCATGTAAGACCAATAAACATAGTGCCCAATAAATTTAATTGGCATATCTAGGACAAAATAATGCAACAAATGAGCTCAAAGCATGTAAGACCAATAAACATAGTGCCCAATAAATATAATTGGCATATCTAGGACAAAATAATGCAACAAATGAGCTCTTAAGCTAAAAAGGTAACTAACCCATTTACGTTGGCGAGCATCTTTCTCAGGCCATGACTCCAGTTCCTCAGTAACAACCAATACAAACATATATCCTTTTCGACAACCATCCACATTGCGATCTTTTTGATGCCTTGTGCTCATGAAATCCCATGAACCGAGACAACACTGCAAGCATAACCAAAATGATCAGTCAATTAATGGATTCAAATTCAACTAAACGTCAATTTCTGTGGGCTTTCTCAATTATAACATAAAATCGTACTATGAAAAGACTAAAGCACACTCTGGGTCAATGGCAAAAAAAGCTAATGTAAAGTACACTCTGGGTCAATGGCATAAAAAGCTAACGTAGTGAGACAAGCACAACCACCTATCTCAATTATATTACAAAATAATAGACTGTCCTTTGATGCCTGATCATTCTTAATGCAAAATTTGAAGTCCTTGAAGGCTTAACCCATGATTTGTGCAACAGAGCTCCGAATAGCATTGAGCCACAATTGTATGTCTCTCAAAAAGTTAAGGGCCAAGGAAAGAACAATATTGAAGTGCTGACTTAAAAGTTCACTTAGACTCTCAACTGTCTACACATAAAGTTTTAGTCATAGCAATAAGTATTAAGTAGTTTTAAAGGTATAATTGTTTTTTTTAGAAAGCTGAAAGTACAAAATCAGTCAAGTAATATGAGAATATCAACAGACTAGGAAGTATATCTCGACGCTTTGAGTCTATAGTCAAGAACCAATAGCTATGGTAATAGACCCTGGATCAAAACTAAGGCATCAATAACTTTGTCAGTTTTATTCCCAAGTTAACTTCATGTTCTAGGTATAAGTACGTTTTCATGTGAACCCATTTAGTCGACAAATGCAAAGCATAGCATAAATCCCTCCAACCAATATGTTACAAATTGTATGTATTAGAAAATAAAACCAAAATGTGAACTAAATATCATCTAAACAATAAATTATGATGTTCACAACAATTAGAAGAACAAGTTTCACTAAACTTCTCAAACATTATTAACAATGACAATCTCTCAATAGAGCAAGAGTTGACGACAGAAACTTCAATGTCTAGCAATGCTAGTGATACATTGCACACTTTTATCAATTACATTCTCAAACAAACTCTCGGCCAAATGCAGGACAACCAGCTTAGGAGAACATTCAGGTCCATACAATTCCATACATGATAAGTATATATGCATATTCTTAAAGAAAATGCCCACCAATGCAGAACACAAATACATAACCTTACCATGAAAAATTACACAACAGTGAACACAACTAGAATGGCTATGCAACTTCAGCTTAAATGACCCAACCAGAAAGAAATAGAGGAGAGAACGAGAGAGTCCATTCATAGGCCACCATGCAGAGAGGAAGCAAATAATACTGTGATGTTGTAAATCAGTGCATGATGATAATGGTAAAACTTAAAAGCAAGTAAACTAACCTCAATCTCTCCTTTCACCCCAGCTTCTTCCAGAGCTTCTCGGCATGCTGCCTCTTCCTTTGTTTCATCATCCTCCCACCCTCCCTACATTATTAAGAAAACAAGAGTCATAAAAACATAACAAACCCGCTATTATGTTGCTAAATAATAGTATAATAGATGCATCAAAAAGCAACTAGCTTAAGTGCACAACCTGCCATGGTGTTAGAGATCCTGAACTGCACAAGAACTGAACTTGTGAGAGTTGAATGGTATATTGAATCTAGTAACAACTAGACCAAGACTACTTTATTTCAAAACACAAAGACTGGTCAACCTTAAATAGAATATAACATTTAATACATTGCTTGAACTTGACTTAGTTAATTCAACTCCCCATACATAAGATGGCACACCTCAAGGAATAAGTAAGAAATTGTTTGAACCGGAGATAGCCAATTCAACATCTAGACTCATACATAAGATGGCACCTCGACTAAGAAACAAAATATATAGATGCAATTGCTTACGCAAGACTTTATGGTATGCTAATGCTATACATAATAGGAAATGTATGTATACATACTAGTGCATCACATGGCACAGATTAGCCATAATGATATTATATCATTGTCAACCCATGCTATATCGTTGGGCAAAATGACTCCAACAATAAGAAAAAAAAACATTTTTTAAACAAAAAAACATTATTTGATACTAAACAGTAAATATTGGTTGTTTTTACATTACACAATAAGTAATATTATTCATTTATATCTAGCAAAGTCACACAACACAAACTCAATAATGACTCGGCAAACCAAAGAGTAAGAATCGACTTGAAGCTTGATAAAAACTTTGCAAATACTCAACAAAAACTTGGGAAACTTTTATTTTAAATAAAGAGGCAATCCTGTTTCTTGAAAATCCATCACTTACATAAGTGATAAATGAAAATACATACATGATCGCTCTTAAGCCAAAGCCTTGAAAGTTCATAGATCATAGCATATAGTTAGCAATTAGAAATTAAAAAGTGATAGCACAATCATCAATGTACTACCGGAAAGTAGAAACTCAAGTTTCAAAGCACTTACACCAATATGAAGCAATTTATTTAAAGATTCAGAATCAATGATAGCTCTCAATCCATGTTAGAAAGTGTAGCTCGGGCAGGTACTTTCACATTGGAGGTGTCTAGCAATGTGAAAGGGTCCATCATATGTCTAGACTATTTAGTAGTGGTGAGAGATGATTTAAGTCAATGTGAGATTAAGTTACAACCTTTGATCTTGACTTAAGTTATCTCAACGATTGATTAAGTCCCCACTGTCAAATCTAGATCTTGAGGAGAATATCTAAGGGCCAGGATTAAATGAGAGAAAGGCTAGGGTTTATAAAAAACCAAGAGAGCCTCATTTCTCAATATCACAAGTGATTTTCACCATCTAAGCTAGAGACACGGAGATCTAAGTGTGATCTAGTAGCAAACTAAGTTGTGCTTGCCAGAGAGGGTCAAGTTAGGGCACTAGAAGTCAAATCTAAAAGATAGTGATGGTACACAAAGAGTGAGCACTCATGTGTGTCAGGGCTAGGGCTGAGGAAAGAGTGCAGGGGGTAGCTAGGGAGATAGCACGTAGGTGCGCTAGGCTATCAGTTGTAGTTGTATTTCCTCAGAAGGGCCATTATCCTAGGACGAGAGGCCTGATTTTATAGCAATAAAATCATCATAGAACTGGTTTTCCCGCAAAGGTTTTTCCAAGGGTGTTTACCCGAATCTCGTGTGCAATGTGTGATTGGTTTCTATTGTTTATGCTTCCGCTGATTTTCGTTGAGTAATTTAGTTGTGTTGTTAATTAATAAAACGTTTTTTTATTTGAGTTACCAGTCATGTGCTAGGTTACAAATTTCAACATGGTATCAAAGCCTGGACTCTGAAGACGAAGTCGGGATTTGCACGAGATTGAGATTGGCAACGAGAAATTTGCAGGTCTGCCGAAAAAACCTTTTTTTTATTTGTAGTTGCAGGTAATAATAAAAAAAGAGGGGGAGCATTGTACACAGCCGTACAACATCGCACGTGACGTATGACATACGGACTGAGCAGTCGAGTGTTGTGGATCGAGTCGTGTGCAACCGCAACAGAGGAGCGTGATTGAAGACTAGGCGTGTGTGCTCGGGACGCGCGAGGCTGCAGCTAAAGCAGCCAGCTGCGGGAAGCTTGGACATGGTTGGGAGAGCCGCGTGAAAACAAAATAAAATAAAATAGCAAGATTGTGGTCATATGCTACCTGGGAACTGAAGTGAACGACAAAAGTGTTGTGTCGTAAGATTTGTGCGTTGAGCGGACTACAAAGATTGCAGCCGCCAGAAAAACACACGCGAAGATAGCCACTACCAGGAGCAAACCCAGCAGATTGCGTGGGCACTGGAGCCACCGGGAGAAGGTAGCCGCAGATGTGGAGGAGCCACTGCAGCAAGGGCGGCTGGAGAATACATGATTCGTGACTAAGCTGCGTAGAGAAGTCGGGTCGGGCTGGCAAGAGGTATCCACCACCAGGCTGGACGCGTAGAATTGGTCGGGTTAAGGAGCTGAGTCACCGGCTGCCACATAAAAGAAACCGTCCGCGTGAGGTAAGTTTAGCCGCCAGTAAAGAAAGCTCCCGCAAGCAGGAAAAGAAGCTGCCAGTTGACGACAAGAAACAGCCGCAAGCGGTAGGAGGAAGGTGGTCGGCAAGCTCGTGAGGCAAACAGCAAAGAAGCCACCGACAAGCGAACGAAGTGTAGGAGGCACCCACAGTGCTGCAACATGTCGTCGCTACAGTCGTAGAAAGACAGCGGACGGCGACAGGAGAAGTTTAAGCGCACGTAGACAAAGGAGCCACAAAGTGAGCAGCCGTGTAGGGTTGCTGGAGGCGACCACGTTGTGGTATGGGCATCGGCGCTGGAGGCAGAGGCAACGACAGTGGAAACAGAGCTGCTGAAGAAGAAGGTCGCGGGTCATGAAGTTGTTGCAGGGAGCGACAGAGGCAACTAGCAGAGGACGTGGCATTGGGCGTAGACCAGTCGAGAGCCGCAAGTTGCCTCCAGCAACCAGCTAGTGTGGGCAACCCCAGCCGCCAGGTCACCCAAGACAACCGCAAAGGGCAGCAAAGTCGCCCAGCAGAAGCCACAAAGCCCAGGCAGTGGGCAAAAGTGCCCAAAATTTT
The DNA here is from genome assembly GCA_000966675.3 of Picea glauca. Lineage (NCBI taxonomy): Eukaryota > Viridiplantae > Streptophyta > Pinopsida > Pinales > Pinaceae > Picea > Picea glauca. The sequence goes on along the minus strand of JZKD02S2044592.1, from coordinate 164,190 downwards.
TGGGCAGCAGTCAAGCAGTCCAATAATTGTCCGGGAAAAACCGCAGGTCGCTGGTAGGCACGCAAGGCAGCCCCCGAGCCAACCCACAGAGGTTCAGGCAACCCCAGAATTGTTCGAGAAGGTAGCCTGGACAGTGGGCAAACTACCCAGAATTTTGCAAGCAGCAGGTGGTTGCTCAGGCAGAGGAGGACCATGATGAGAACGAGGAGCAACAGTTGGCTGCTACAACACGTCAATTCTCCAACATGTTCAAGCGGGAGTACACTCTCTTCCTTGAGTCAAAGGGAAAACCCAAAGCATGGTGGTACATAAACAGTGGTGCCTCCTATCACATGACTGGAGAGGAGGATGCGTTCCAGGAGTTCTCAACCCAAGCTAGGGGCTTCGTGAGGTGCGGGATTCACACTAGCATGGCAATAGTCAAAGGAGAAGGAACAGTGACCCTACAGATAGAGTCAAGCAAGAATCTAAGGGTGACTGGAGTACTCTCTGTACCAAGGATGAGAGTCAATGTGCTCTCAGCTACAACCTTGGAGGATCAGGGCTATGGAGTTGAGTTTTATGGTCGTGAAGTCCATATTTTCTCTACATGGGGAGTAGCTCCAAGGGTACCTGTTATGATCAGCCACAGTGAGGGTTAGTTGTACAGGATATGGTGGCAGCCCATCTACAACTACAGGAGGAGTAGAGGATCAATTGGATCATTCTTGAGAGAGCAAGAGGCTCTCCTTAGCAGACCCACATGCTGGGAGTGGTCCTAGCTAGATGAGTGGGGATACTCAGATGGCTTCAGTGCATCAGATAGAGGTAGCTACAGTACAGAGGAGGCCAAGTATATAGATCCAGAGGGAGCATGTCTCTCAGATTCAGAGGGAGAGACTGACAGAGATGTAGATCATGGAGGAGGCAGCTCCAGTGCTAGTACCTCCCTCGCTAAAAGGGAGTGTTAGAAAGTGTAGCTCGGGCAGGTACTTTCACATTGGGGGTGTCTAGCAATGTGAAAGGGTCCATCATATGTCTAGACTATTCAGTAGTGGTGGGAGATGACTTAAGACAATGTGAGATTAAGTCACAATTGTTGATCTTGACTTAAGTTATCTCAACAATTGATTAAGTCCCCACCGTCAGATCTAGATCTTGAGGAGAAGATTTAAGGGCTAGGATTAAATGACAGAAAGGCTAGGGTTTATAAAAGACCAAGACAGCCTCATTTCTCAATATCATAAGTGATTCTCACCATCTGAGCTAGAGACACGAAGATCTAAGTGTGATCTAGCAGCAAGCTAAGTTGTGCTTCCTAGAGGGGTTCGAGTTAGGGCCCTAGAAATCTTATCTAAGGATAGTGATGGTACACAAAGAGTGAGTGAGCACTCAGGTGTGTCGGGGCAAGGGCCGAGGAAAGAGTGCAAGGGGCAGCTAGGGAGATAGCAACCAGGTGGGCTAGGCTATCAATTGCAGTTGTATTTCCTCAGAAGAGCCATTATCCCAGGACGAGAGCCCTGATTTTATAGCAATAAAATCATCATAGAACTAGTTTTCCCCCAAGGGTTTTTCCAGGGGTGTTTACCCGAATCTCGTATGTAATGTGTGATTGGTTTCTGTTGTTTATGCTTCTGCTGATTTCCGTTGAGTAATTTAGCTGTGTTGTTAATTAATAAAGCATTTTTTTATTTGAGCTAATAGTCAGGTGCTAGGTTACAGATTTCAACAATCCCATGCCCAAGATTGGGAACCCAAGCATCCTACCTCAAACTCCAATAGTGTTACTGTCTCTATTTCTCTATCGAACTAACTAGGCTCCTTGTCTATAATGTTGGCTCCTCGATCTCTACAATCCAAACTAATGTTGGGTTTACTCTAATCCAAACCAATGGCTTGAATATCCCTATTCCCCTCCCATCGATGTTCTGGACAAAAGGATTCTAAGGAATAAACTCTAGATCATTCATTCATTTTTAACCAAACTATTACACTTCTTCAAGTATATGTGTTGAAGCATTCTCTGGTAGTGGTTGCAACTAAAAGTACTACAGATTTGAGGGGTCAAAACAGGAATATCGAATTTTTACAAATCATGTGTATGACAACCAAAGTCCTCCCACTTTGTATATTGCAAGAGAACATAAATTAACAATTCAAATCTATAAGAAGGAATTAAAACAAGAATAACAAATTATTGAAATATTACAAGGCAAAGAAAGTTGTATAAGTAAGACATTCTTCCCAGCTTGGATTGCCAAATCATATAACCAAATAAGCCATCAACATTCATTTACTTATAGAGTTAAGTATGGACAAAATCCATTAGCCTTCTATTCCAGAACACCCTCTTAATGCACTAGAAGAGTCCTTCCCACCTTTGAATCAATAGTGAAGGACTCGTAATAGAGAAAAGTAGCCTATGAAGGAACTCTCTCGCTCTCCTATTTATTTCTGATTGAGTCATTCATTTAAGCTAAAGTTGCATAGCCATTTTAGTTGTTTTGTGTAACTTTTCATTATAAGGTTATGTATCCGTGTTCTGCATTGTTGGGCATTTTCTTAAGAATATGCATGTATACTTATCATATATGGAATTGCATGGACCTGCCTGTTCTCCTAAGTTGGTTATCCTATGAATGTAATTCCGAATAATTCAACTAACTCATGAATCTTGTGAGTCAACCCAGAGGTCTAACTATAAAAAAACATGAGAAAAATAAAAACCTCGACATTTTACTTGTTATCTTTACCTACTTTCACTATAGACAACCAATGGGCCTATCAACTATCCAGAAGCACACAACAACCACTATGACGAAGCTAGGGCACAATTGAAAGTGTATTTGCGAGCCACAATGGAATGCAATCATCTCCAATAGCAGCCAACACACCATGACGACCAAGGTAACACTATTTTTCTTCACGTTTTCAACTTGAATATTCTTCAAAATGCTAAGGAAGAGAGATTTTCACTAGAATTATTACCAAAGCCTAGGTAGGGGCAAAGTAAGATATTTTTTTGTGGACAAGTGCACCCAGAGATGTCCAACATAAAGCAAATCTAGGTCTAGAAGTCATTAATAACGCAAGCCGCAAAAGTAAAGAGGCAAAGAATTATAACTCAAATTGGTTGGTCCCCAAATACATCCTACTCCCGACATTGGGACTCACGAATGTGGGACTGAAGTTGTTTCCAAATCTGTGGATTTTACTATTACAATTCCTCCTCGACCTAATACTGGTGGCTGTAACGTGCATGTTTTTTACACCTCAAACAAACCTATAGCCCAGCCTAGCTTAGAGAACACGGATTGGAGGGATAATATGCAAGAGTAACAAGGAAATTTGTTGCTATTTGTTTGTAGTATTGCTCCATTCCTTTGAATGTTGCTAAATCCCCCTACTAGCAGGCCATAATAGATGTTGTTGCCATTGTTGGCACAGGATTTAAAACCCCTACGTATGAAAACTTAGGACCAATATGTGTTTGTAGTATTGCTCCATTCCTTTGAATGTTGCTAAATCCCCCTACTAGCAAGCCATAATAGATGTTGTTGCCATTGTTGGCACAGGATTTAAAACCCCTACGTATGAAAACTTAGGACTAATATGTTGATGGAGACTATTCAAGATAAGACTAAAGTTCTTAAAGATAAATTTTAAAGATGATGCTAACTAACAAAGCTATTGAGCTACTTGTGTAATTAATAGATAGGTCAGTCAAGATTAGGACCTCTGGATGAGAAAATCGAAGAAATTAGTACATAGAGAGACCACTACACTCTCACAATGATTAAAAAAACTAAAGCTATGTAACACACTATTCTTAGCATATGGAGATCAAAGTCTCAGAGCAGGACAGAAACCGGCTTGCCCCAAAATTATGAACCACATCGTAACTGGCCAAAAAAATATATAAAACCAATCCAATCAAATAAAAAATACATAAATATTCAAAAGTTAATTTTAAAAATATATCTTCATGTACATACATGTAAATCCCGTTACACACCAAATATGCAAAGTTTGTTCATTTATATTGCATGAAAATACATCAAAATATAATTTTGGGAGGACATACATAAACATCAAGGCTCTAAATGGCCCCTATAGTCCAAACATCATCATGATCATAAGAAGTACATAGCTCATCTAAAGTCTGGCTCATTAGACCGGCTTGGGCAAATCCAAGAAATTGAAGTTTGCTTTCTCTGGCTTCAACAGCTACTGGCATTTGATGTTTTAATCATGATCAAAAGAAGTATATAGCTCATCTAAAGTCTGGCTCATTAGACCGGCTTGGGCAAAACCAAGAATTTGAAGTTTGCTTTCTCTGGCTTCAACAGCTACTGGCATTTGATGTTTTAAATTAGTTGGCACCATTGAGCAGCAGAAAGGTTCCAAGGTATCATTGCATATGCGGAAATGATTTAAAGAAAAAGTGTGCTTGGGTGCTAAAAGCTTAAAACACCACAATTTTTATCTTTCTCCATCTGAGGTTCGATGGGTCTGATTCCATCACCAAACATATCCTCAAATGGGGCCCACTTTAAGTTGTAGTGTTAAAATTTAAGAGACTGAAAGTAAAATATAAGCAAAGGTATATGTCAACATTAGCGTAAATACAATTTCAAAAAGGAGGTCGATTGACCAACATACTAAGTCGAAGGTGACTGGATGACAAATGGCGTTAGGATTCAAGACTTGACGACAAAAGATTTTTTTTGTTTTTTGTTTTTTTCAATGATTGGTCTGGGATTTTTTTTCTTTTTTTCTTTTTTTTCAACGCGTGGTCTGGCTAGTTGCACTGGTTCTAACTTAGACCAGCTGGTTTATGCATGAACGGGAACCTGTCTGTGTCAATTCAAGCCCTGAACTGGCTTGTTTAGGCATAAAATGGACCAAAACCAATTCACACTGGTTTAGGGGAAAACACCAACCAACTCTAATAACATTTATGGAGATGTGTCCCTCCACTTCTTGATGCATTAATAATGCAAATGCATTAGGTTGTTGTGCGACCCCTATAAATACTTCAGCCCCCCATCTAAGTTTGGCATATTCAATATTTGGGATCTATTTTGTGTAACTTGGAACATTACACTATACAATAAGTTGTGTTCCCTTGCTTTGGGTCTCCTTAGGTTGTTGTGCGACCCCTATAATACTTCAGCGCCCCATCTAAGTTCGGCATATTCAATATTTGGGATCTATTTTGTGTAACTTGGAACATTACACTATACAATAAGTCGTGTTCCCTTGCTTTGGGTCTCCTTTCAATATTACTTTAGAAGATGAAATTTCATAATCTCATTTTGATCAACCCTAAGTCTACAGGCTACGAGTATGTGGGAATGGATATGGGTACTGCACTTCTCGAAACATGAGACCAGGTTAGTCAGAGGTACATATCAATTTTTTAAATACAAAATAATATAAGGAAAAAAGTAAGAGAAATTACTGTAAATCAGCAACGACTCGAATTCGTTTTTTCGATTTCAACTCATTCATGATTCAACATTGAACATAAATATCTCTTCCCTTTTCAAAAATGGTGTGGAAATGACAAACAGAGAAATTTGAAACTTGAACCTTGGTGAAACTGAAATGTGGGGATAAGGAGTGAAGAATGTTCATAATGATAAAGAATGTTTAATTTTTGAACTGTTGAACACCAAGTTCCTGCAATAAAAACAGTGAACAATGCCCTACTTCCTCTCTCCTTCACCGTTGGTCTCTTCCAAGCTTAGCTTACATAGCCAAACTGAAAATGCAAAAATGAACATGAAATTAGGGTTTACAAAAATGAACATGGAATTCGGGTTTAAATGTATAAAAGGGGGCAACATTTAATTATTTTCTATTGGGCTCGGGTTTACATGTATAAAAGGGGGCAACATTTAATTCTTTTCTATTGGGCTCACGCTAAACACAACCTTAGTTGGCCTTTTTAATTACATTAAAACTATTTTTCTCGACGCATTCTACAGTCTAGTATTAGGTTGATGTGTGATTCCGTGTCTAAATTCAACGTGGAGATGACACGTGTCACTCTTAAATAATAATAAAAAAAATTATTAATTAAATGAAAATTGTATATGTCTCTAACCTTTTTTTCTAAAAAAGTTGAGGAAGAGTTTTCACCTCGAGAGATTTGATCCCTCAACGCTTCATAGAACCGTAGTTAAGATGGGTCTATACTGATTATGCTAAAATTGGCGTCAACATACCTGAAATCAGGGTGCGTCTACGAATTCAATTGGGCTATGGTGGGGTACGTGAAGGTGTTGCAAGGTATGGTAAGGTATGAGTACAAGTACATCTTTAGTACAGGGGAACAGGCACGAGTACTAAGAATCCGACCCCAAATACGTGTAACCATGCCACTTAGCGTCAACCTATGTGAAACCCCAAAGATTTGTTGCTTGGTAACCTTTACACAAAGGTTTGGCCACCAAAAGTTGATTTTGTCAAACAAAAGCTTACGAACTAGAACTTCCCATTTTTTTAAATTCTAAATAATACTAGAAAATCCATTGTGCCAACACATCATTAAACTCAATCCTCTATTTATACTGTCCTTATAGTATGTTTTTTCTTATGTTAATATAAGCAACCTTTCTACCAATAAAAAGATAAATAATGGTCCATCTCTTCTAGCTTTATAGTTTAGCAGCTAGCCAAATCTGTGAAGTTTTGGATTTATTGTTCCCAAACCCTTAGTAGATAATAATTTAGGATTAAATTATGAATTGCTTAAGCATGTCAAATAATGGTTGTGATATTTCAAAAAGTGCTACAAACAATTTCTCAAAATTGAAAGGCTATATTGCATTTGGAAACCCAAAAACGGAATAGCTTTTACAGATGCAAAGCCATCTCATTTTCTGCTAGAACAAAACACTAGTTTATTTATTTTTCTTTTTATCTACAAATCAAAACCCAAACTAAGAAAGTTCGACTAGAGAAATCATTTCAAAATTTCTTGGGGTCAACCCCTTCACTATGACTAGGGTATTGCATTCAAAGCAAGAACCAAATTTCATAGTTAAGATCTAGATCAAGATCAATAACCAGTGTCAAAAGAAGAGAAAACAATCGAAAAATAATCATTGCAAACATTCCACCCACATTCTCCCCATGTCAAAGGTTGTTTAAGCCTGTTTAAGCCTTTCCTACATGACTTAGTTGGTGGTAAGGGGGACACTTTCCAAGTAAGTGGCTTCACTTGGGAAGCCAACCTTATCTACGGAATTAATCTAGCATAGGAATTGGATCCATCACTAACCAATGTGAATTTTGATTTTCTAAAATGATGCTCCATTTTCTTTTGCTTTGTGCTTGTTAAGAATCTCCTTGGAACTTTAATATCTTTTCAGTTATAATTGATTCTTATTTGTTTGAAAAGAGATTAACATTTGTTAAGATGTATAGTCATGGTTAGTCGTTTTGAACAATGTTATGACACCTAAACTCAAATCAGAATCAGTTTACCCCCAAATGACCACTCAGCCTGGACTTGGATCTAAAGTGGTCATTGACTACTCAGTGGATTATAAATTACATAAATTATTCAAATTTTCATAAAACATATATATAGATATATATAATAATGTAAATTCAAACCATTCAACACGAAATATAAAAAGTTTGTTGACTTATATGGCATCTAAGGGTGCCAAATAGGCAAAACTTCATTGACATATAAGTTCTGAGATAGGCAAATCTGAAGTTTGTTTTCTCTTGTTGAATGGCTGCACTGGCTACTGCCATTCAATGTTTTACATCAGCTGTCACCCTTGGGCAGCCAATAACATCCCCCAGAAATATGCCCCAAGTGGAATTTCAGCCTATGTATCCCCCTAATTATTATCCTCTTACAATACTTGCATGCAATTCTCCCCGTGGACACAATCGTCCAATGGTTCCATGCAGGGTCCTTCTCCTTCCTCAGAGCCATGGGATCTCCTTCAATCGTATAGTAAACGGGTATACAGCAGATGCAAACCAATTCCCCATTGAACTCGGATCCAAATTCACTTGAACAGTCAGTTAATGCTACAGCTCCAAGTTCTTCAAATTCTCACTATGAAAATAGTGTGAAGCATAAAAAGGAGTATTTATATGGTTTGAATTTGTACATGAAGGGTGGTTTTTTTTTGTTTTTTCCTTTTTCTTTAATTTTTTAATGCTGACTGGGCCCACCAGTAGGTGGCCCACCAACATGTCGGACTCGACCAAATCATCGAGCAGTCAGTTTTGATCTCACTTAACCAAGTCAAATGTTGACAAGGTTGAGTCAGACCAAGATATTCGTTGACTCAGCCTCTGATCAAGGCAGACACCAGGTTCAAACCAATTAGGCCAAAAAAACAAGTCAAACCAGTCAAGTCAATCTAACTCGACCAATTATGATAACAGTTGTATATAATTAACATAGGAAAAATATGTTCTTAGGAAGTATGCACAATGTGGGATCTAATATCCCATCCTTTCGTTGAAGTGCATATAACTTTGTTGTTTAACAAAATCAACATTACAATAAAAGAACAAATATTCTTTGATAAATATATCAATTATTAAAAAAATTAAACATTTAAATCTATACTATAAATCTATATCAATATTATTACATACGAAAGTAAGTGCCTATGTATCCAAATGCATGCCTCATGTGTGCTTGCATATGACTATCAAAAGGGTTTATAATTCAATATTAAAATCAACTAATCATACTAACATAAATTGCAATCCTACCCACCTTTTCGAAATAACATTTAAATAATACTAAAATATTTAAATAATACTAAAATAGTTAATTAGATATACATTAAGAAATTAAACTGATAATAGATAGCTAATAAATACTTATTATTGCTTTAATTATTTAGCATAAATTTGGAATATTAATGTGCATTACAGAATAGGCATCCAATTGTTCATGCATCAACCACTACTAATACTAGCTAAAATGATATTTAAAATATGATTGAAGTGTTCTCAAATGATAATGAACAAAAGTTTAAGTCTAACCAATTGGGTTAGACAAAACAAAAGTTTCAGGCTCCCATAGCGCTGCACAAGCAAATTCAAATATATGTATAGGCTTGGATGGGAAGTCGAGGGTTTGTGTACAAGAATGGTTCGTGGCCCTACTAATCTCTTACCTAAAAATTTTATTCTAATAGGACACACCACACCAAACCTTAAAAGGAAAGAATAACCATCAAAGCAACACATCCAATCTTAAAGAATAGAATAACTCCAAAAGTACTCTGTGAAGACTCAACTAAGTTCAACAAAATTGAAACAAATAAAGCACTTTAGAATTTTTATAATTGAAACAAATAAAGCACTTAGAATTTTTATATTTTCAGCTCGTGTTGTGTTCACTTAGAGGAGGAAAATCAATTCTAACGCTTCCAACAAACACCTCTGGAAACTAATTTTTTCTCTTTCCCAGCCTCAAACCCCAATTTTGAACTCGACTCTTACATATTAAAATAATAATAAGAATGTCAATTCAAGAAATGCATCATTGAAAAGTAATGCTGTGTCCACAATTTTTACAAGCCTTACTGAACAAAAAATTAGGTTCATTTCAAACTCTTTCTCCCCAAAGAACTATCCTTCAATGCTTCAAGATTTGACCATGCTGCAGGCTGCAGCACATTCATCTCAATCATTTTGCTTGTTACAATCTAATCTATGTGAAAACCTGTTGGGACTGTGAAGATAAACATTAATCATGTTGATACAAATGGGGACTAAATCTTGAAATGGCAATGACTAGAATACTCATTATTGATAGGTCAAATCACAAACTGATAATCCTCAAATGGCAATATGCTCCAGTCTTCCATGATAATGTTAGAAACAAGAAGAATGTAATTTTCACATAAGCTCCTCATCTGGGTTATACCCCACACTCCAAGTTCAATATTCTTATTAGCTGAATCAAAGGGAGGCAATATTAGAGAGTCGTATCTCAAGAGTCAAAATGCATTCAAAACCTCTGTTATTCTTCCCACTGTAAATCTAAACCAGATAATGGCAGTGATTCAAGAATAGTCTCACATCAAACGCACCAAGAAATATTATAAGTAAAAACACCAAGTGCAAATATAGTAAGTGGCGGGAAAACCTTTGGAAACAGAAGGCCCTGTCGTCTCTGTGGTGTGACCATAAGCACTTCTAGTTCTCGCGTCTCCGTTGAATTACTGTTGCAATCATCAGCAGTTTTCTTATACCTGTATGGGATACACCTGCCCCATTCACAAAGACAATCTTCAGGCATGTCCAATTGTAAGAAATAAATTATAAGAGCAGGGAAAACAACTAACAAAGTAAAAGAGTAGAAAATTCCTTTATTTTGGCATAAGTTAAAATAGACAAATAAACCCATCTCAGAACATGAACCAAACATGAACGGTCCGAGTTTGCAGATTATGAGACAAAATTGTAAACTCAGTCCAAGTTAACTCATCTGTTTTTTCTATGGAACATTACTAATAAAGTGAACATATAGTTTTCCTTGGCCAAAACTTTCTGCTTATCGCATTATAAACTTTTCAGTGGCGAGACTGTCCGAACTCCACACAATTTGCAGTTACCAGAAAACGCAAGAGCTACTGCATCTCAAATGGAACCAGAACTTCTAGATTTTTCCAAGGTAATTACTAATTAGGTGTGGATTCATAATCGCAAAACACTACCATTCAATGTTATTCAAACTATAAAAGATAGCTAGTGTGGCATTTGCAAATGTGTTTACTCGGTGGGGGGTTTCCAAATGTAATGATTCGAGGGAGTACTTCGTGCCAACCTTGATCAGTGGGTACTGATTCAAAATTTGTACTTCAGTCTATTTCAATTCGTAGCTGACTGTAAAGGGCAGATGCAATTAGACACTGTTGAATGTAGACAACCCTTTGTAAAACACTGGTTCGATCATATAAAACCGAAAGCATGAAAGGTTAGTTTCTAAAGCACATTACACAACCTGCCCTCTGTTCACTTAGGTGCACCTTAAGACAATAAGTAACATCTAGACGGTTAAGCCTGGGCTGGCTGCAGTTCTATCAGTGAGCACTCTCTCTTCAATTAGCAGGACCATTACTCACCTACTGAAGCGCACCCTGTACAAGAGGTAGAGAATCAGAGACTAGCCCAAACCCATCTACACCCAGATCTAATATGCACCTAAAGGTTGTGAAGCTCAAGGTTACATCTTGAGTTCCAATATTTGATACATCACCCGGCCATTTGTGTGAGCTCAAAATATGCATCCTTGGTGTTCACGCTTTGCAAGCGCATCAGACCCAGGGTTGAGATGGGTTTGGGCTAGTGTCCATGTTTACGCACCCTATGCTCTGTCTAAATTAAGTGCATCATTACATGAGCACACCGAGAGTTGATGGATCATCCCCCAATTATAGAGCTTGCCTAGGTGGATGTCCATCGGTGAGCAGAGTCCCCACATGTTGGAGAGAATGCCTACAATAGGATGTGCATCTACTGAAAGGTTGGATGATCCATAATTCCATATGGGGTTGCAGACAGCAACAATGATTCACTGGTGAGGTTGATGGAATATTAAACTGTCTTTGAAGATACCATTATGGCTGTGGTCTGCACTACCCAAATGGCGTTATTTTCGAAGGGATGAGATTGGGTGCAAGTCAATGTGATTTGGTAGAATAGTCACCCCTAAGAGCCGGCACACCTAGGCCGAAGGAAGTCTACTCTATGTGCTGCAGTCTCTCTGGGCATTTTTATAGAAGCACTTTAACTATCAGAAAAAACCTCTACAGATAATTTCCTTTTCACTTTCCCATCATGCTTCATTGCCCAGTTCCTAATGCATCTCAGTTCACTCCCTGAACCCATAATACTTGCACTTGCACTAATATATTGTGACAGTTCACAAGGATAACTGGTTGACAACGGACGCTACTTTAAAAAGATAAAAACAGAAAGAAAGAAATAAATTAATAAAATAAAATAAAAAAACATCTGAGGACTGAACAAGATTATCCACTCCCAAGAACAGAATGCATAGGCCCCAGAGCCAAGCGCCATAAAGGATGGAATAACAAGCAATGAGACAGGTTTAAGCCCTGAGATTCCCCAACTCAAAAACAATAAGAGAAAAAATGCTGGCCCGTAATTAAAATAAGGGCCGATTTTACAGAGGCCGATAATTTAAGGCAAGTGCTGAATCAGCTTTGCATCCGTTTTGATTTGTTCCTGGTAAAAGATGAAACAGAACATTGCATCCGTTTCGATTTGTTCCTGGTAAAAGATGAAACAGAACATTGCATCCGTTTTGATTTGTTCCTGGTAAAAGATGAAACGGAGCACCAGACTAAAATTACACTAAAATTACAGCAGGATTTGAGTTAAAGTCGCCATCGAATTTGATATAATAGTTAACTGGTTGTGGGGTGATTAAGCTTGTTCGCTCAACCATCCCCTTCTCGTCTGTAGGACAGACATGTTGTGTAAGTGTGTGAGAAACTCCTATGCTGAACTTGTTATGTGGAGTGTGTGTGCGAAACTCCTCTGCTGGACATGATATTTGGGTGTGTTATGTGGATGTGAGTGCAAAACTCCTCTGCTGTATGTGTTATGTGCGTGTGTGCTAAACATGAACATGAGATACACTTGTCCAGTGGCTTCTTGGAATGACTTCTAATGAATTTGTGTTATGTGCGTGTGTGCTAAACCTGAGATACACTTGTCCAGTGGCTTCTTGGAATGACTTCTAATGAATACCCTTATCTTCTTGTAATAGCTTCTATTACTATAAAATACCATCTCCCTTCCTACTTCAACCATAACATATTTCCCCTGTAAATGGTGGGAACCCCAAAATTACAAACATTTTTGAAAAGCCGTTTGAATGAATCACAGGGCGCTCACCCGGCCACGAGGCGAGACCCATCGTGATAACGCTGGCGATGTCGACCAGTTCTTGCAACTAACGCTACCATGATGTACGGCCTCCAAGCGTACCCCAGCTTCGCTTCACCAAAACAGATAATGAAGTTGAACTGAATGTCGATATCGTAACCGAAATGAAGGCCCAAATAACAAGACAACAATCCCTCCAATTCCCGTAATTATTCCTCTTCTTCTTCTGCAGCCAAATTTGAAAGAGGAAGTCGGTGAGGGTGAATTGCACGGGGGGTCGAACCGACGGCCAGCAGGAAAACATGCGGCGCCTCTACAGCTGCCGCTCCCATCAGGGCTCTAACGTGGAAGATGCCCTTCCTTAGCTTAACTCAGCCGATGAGCTCGTTTCTGATAAGCAGTCTAGTCTAATCTAATCAAACCCCCCAAGATTCCAAGGGAATCAGTTGTCAGGAATCCAAAGTTCACATCTCACAGAGACGAAATTGCATTTTCCAGAACAAAACAAAAAGAAGAAGGAGACGAGACCTGGCAGATACAATTCAAAAAGTCTCAACTGCATGGAAGAGGAATCGGGATTCGGAACCACCATGTATCATTAATGGCCTGTTTATCTTCCATCAATTATTATTAATCTTTTCCCAATTATTATTTTATTGTCCCTCGATGCCAAAGATTTGCAGTGATTTGCAGCGATACTCTTCACATGCGTAGCATTTATTGTCGCGACTTGATTACTGTGATACGCGCTGACTCGGACATGTGTGTATGAAGCTTCGTGATGAGTCATGGGTTTATGGCACCCACATCAGCACGGATAACGTTTTCCCCGCCCCGCGTTCATGGGTGATCGCTGCTGATGTGTCGTTGTCTTTGGTTGACTCCGTTAACGCGCCAACCGACACTGATATCGGTGGTCCACGTCGATCATTTTTGTTAAAAACAAATTGCCGACGAAGGTGGTTATTTAATAATGAAACGGAAGGGTGGCATCATATTATTGCTTAACCATAGTAGGTTTGTTAAGAAGTAATTATTTACAAATATTTTAATAAAAATTAGTTTGTTTTTTCTTATTATTTAAAATAATTGTAGGTTGAATGGTTAAGAATATGTGTTTCTTCTTTGAAGATTATAGATTCAA
>JZKD02S2044592.1:127795-150139 GCA_000966675.3 Picea glauca | reverse complement strand
TCCCCTTCTAGGAACTTAGGATAAAACATATACATTTTCATAGCTTTGGAATAATATTTAATTATTATTCCCAAGGACTTAAGCCCTCAAGCTTAGCCCCTCTTCTAACTTTTCATCCCCCTCTCCCTTACCCAGGATTTGTGTAAGCTTAGTCCCCCATCACTCATTCATCGTGGTCGGTCCACATGCATAGATTTTTTTGTATTAATATTGTGCATAATTACATGTACAAAAATCAGGCTCCTGGCCCTCAACACTTAGGCTCCTTGGCCTAAATAACACATAAGCCCACTAGCTTATATAAACTTGGCTCACCATCCTATAAAACAAAATCACAATTCATAATACAATTGGGGCACGTCCTTGGGGTATTACACATACTGTCACAGTGCAACAACCCTTCTCCACGACAAGCACCCTCACGGCTTATTTCACAGTAACAAGATCTACCAAGGAAGGAGCCATCACAAACGTCTATGGACCGCAGAGCGCACAAGACAAGGAAAGCTTCATACAAAAACTACATCATGTCAAAACTCTGTTGAATATGCCCAATTGGGTCATGGGAGGCAACTTCAACATGATATTAATGCTGGAGGAGAAAATTGGAGGAACCAAAAGGCTGGAGCAAGACAGTGGTAAGTTCAAAACCCTCATAGATCAGTTAAACATGGTGGATATTGAAACCTGAAATGGAATTTTCACTTGGTCCAATCGACGCTCTGGCCACCAGCACGTAGCTTGCCGATTAGATCGCTTCCTAGTAGCAGAAACCCTTCTTGAGGGAGATCCGGCAATGGAAGTCAACATAATGCCAAAATCAGGATCGGATCATTGGCCTATCGTCTTTTGTCTGGATCCTAGCAACATTCCCAGCCCTAAACCCTTCTACTTTGAAAAGTTATGGCTTTCTCACCTAGACTTCCATCAGCTGGCACATACCTGGTGGTTCCAGGCTGAAGTGGAACATGGAACTCACATGTACAAATTCCAGCAATGCCTCAAAAACTTCAAGCAACAACTGAATATCTAGAACAAATCCACCTTTGGAAATATTTTCCAACAACAGCAAGAAATTGAACACAGGCTCAAAGACCTGCAAAGAATCTTCATCTCAGGAAGTAGAACCCCAGATCTAGTGAAAGAAGAAGAGCAACTCCAAGCAAAAATGGAGGAACGGAGAAAGCAAGAAGAAATTCTATGGAGGCAGAAGTCCAGAGTTCAATGGCTCAGAGAGGGTGAGTGAAACACAAAATTCTTCCACAGAGCAATGGTGCACCACAGATACATCAACCGCATTACTCAACTGGAGGATGCTCAATCCATCCCTATAAGGGAACATGACCAAATTGTCGAGGAACTCAACACATACTACAAATACCTTCTCACATAAACCTTCGAGAATAGGGAGGAAGCAATCCAGAAAATAATGAATCACATACCCTCGTTGATCACCCCTGAGCAGAATGAAGCGCTCTTGAGCCCCATCACTCATGCTGAAGTGGACCTAGCTGTCAAGGAAATGCCCCTAGGAAAAGCACCGGCCCTGGATGGCTTTACCACAGATTTCTTCCATCACTGTTGGGATCTAATTAAGGAAGAGGTATGGCTGGCTATCGAAGAATCTAGAACACCAGGCCAGGTACTCTCTGCACTCAACGCAACTTTTCTCACTCTCATCCCCAAGGAGGAGCGTGTCACTCATCCAAGGCAGTTCAGACCAATATCCCTTTGCAATGTCATTTACAAAATCATCACAAAGGTCATTGCCACTCGCCTCAAGCTAATGCTACCTTTTATCATCTCCAAAGAGCAAGTCGGTTATGTGGAAGGGAGGCAAATCATGGACAACGTTATTCTGGCTATTGAGGTGATCCACTCTTTGAAAATGAACAAGATACCAGGTATGCTTGTCAAACTCGATCTCTCAAAAGCTTTTGATAGAGTAAGCTGACAATACTTGCGCTCCATGCTGGAATCCTTTGGTTTTGACAAACTTTGGGTCAATTGGGTTCTTAATCTTACCTCATCAGCCTTTTTCTCCATCTTGGTCAATGGGATACCCTCCCAACCCTTCTCGTCTACCAGAGGAATTAGACAGGGTGATCCTCTTTCTCCCTTCCTCTTCGTGCTCATGGCTGAAGGGCTAGGGCGCTACATCAAGGCGGCGATTCTGGAAGGCTCCCTCAAAGGACTACACCTTCATAATATCCATCCAACACCTTCGCACAACCAGTTTGTTGACGACACATTACTAATGAACACCCCCATAGCCCATGAATCCACCAAGCTAAACTCCATTCTCTCTGACTTCATGGAAGCCTCAGGCATGCTCTTAAATTTGGACAAATCTAAGCTCTACTTTTTCAATACGCCATTTGCAGTACAGAACCATATTTCCATACTTTTAGGAATACCTAAAAGCTCCCTTCCTTCCACTTACCTTGGCATACGCCTCACGGGGGAGCCGACGCGTTCCATTTCTTGGGACAACTTGCTCCTTTCCATCTCCCACAGGTTAAGCAATTGGACCTTTAGACCTCTTAATATTGTTGCTAGACTGGTGCTCCTCAAGTCAATCCTACAGGCACTACCCACCTACCTCTTCACTTCTCTAGCAACGCCTATCTCGGTAATTCAAGAAATCAGGGGAATCCAAAGGAATTTCTTGTGGCACAACCACCAAGCCAATAAAAAATGGGCACTGGTTGGATGGGATAAACTATGCAAACCCAAAAGGTTTTGAGGGCTTGGACTACGTGATTCAGGAAAGCTCAACCAAGTCATGGGTGCTAAAATGTGGTGGAGATGGTTACAACATTCGACGGAACTCTGGGAATAAATCTGGAAACAAAAGTTTGCCCCAAATACACATGCCGACCAGTTAATCAGGTTCAATGACCATATCCAAGGATCCAACATCCGGAACACAACCTGGCAAAATCGCCCTCTCATTCAAAGGCACGGCTTCTAGGAAGTAAGGAATGGATAAAGCGCACTATGTTGGCAGGATTCGTGGCAACAACTATCCCCCCTCTGCGACTTGGAAGATCTCAATCCTCTCAAACAAAATCTCCATCCAAATATTTTTTGGAGAGTTAGAGATGTTTGGAATCTGACTCACAGGAACCAACCCTGGCGACAATGGAAAACAAAGAGAACGGAGTTACAACTCACAGAAGACACAGATATCCAAGCCTTTGCAAGATTGCGTTGCCCACAGGAAAATACCAATCAAAGATGGACCCGACATCCTACGATGGAGACACTCTACCACATGTATTTTTTCAGTTAATGAAGCATATTACCTGGAGGGAAACTACCAAAATCAGGCCCGAGAAATCATCTGGAGAAAAATCTGGAAAGGTATCCTTTGGCCCAAAGTTTCAATTTTTCTATGGCTTACAGCTCAAAATCGTATCCTCACGTGGGATAATCTCTTAAAAAGAGGCTTTATAGGCCCCTCTAGGTGTACCCTATGTCACCAGAGAGAGAAAACCATGGAACATCTTTTCAATAATTGCCACTACAATCAACATATTTTGGATTGGGGAGCCTAGGCAATGAAACACACTAACATAAACATAAGCAGTATCAGGGACACAATTGCGAACTGGGATACAATCTCCTTACACAACCCAATTCTCGAACGCATTTGGCAACTGTTCCCTGGGTTCACTTTATGGACAATTTGGAAAGAAAGGAACAAACGAATCTTTCATTCGAAAACTTCCCCTCCTGCTACCATGTGGGAACGGGTTAGAAGTTAATTCGAGAAACGATCAACAACAAACCTTGGAACCCTGAAGATCTGCAATGCACTCCCAAGGAGAACAATATTCTCAAAAGTTGGAATATGAACATTCATGTTCACACTCCTATGAAGGAAAAAAGCAGCCATTCCAACAGTCCGACAAGATGGATCCCCCCTCCACTAGGTTTCATCAAGATAAACTTTGATGGCGCCTCAAGGGGAAACCCAGGACCGACAATATTCGACTCAGTCCTTCAGAACCATGCTGGCGAGATCATACATTTGGTGGCAGGCTTCCTGAGTGAGAACACAAACAATTTTGCTGAGCTTCTAAGCCTTATTCGAGGCCTCAAGGTTGCAACTCACAATCAACACCAAAAGGTCATTGTAGAGGGAGACTCTCAGATCATCATTCAGCTCATCACCAAAATTCTTGACGGAGAACATCCACTGCGAATCTCTCCTAGTTGGAGGCTTTCGGGACTTCTGGAAGACTTTGGAGCTCTCATCCACCCCAACCTCACCATAGTCCCTTCTCATGTGAAAAGAGAAGCAAACAAAGTAGTGGACTGCCTGGCTAACATGGGAGTCGATACCAAGTCATAACTCATACACTGGCAAGCCAATTTCTCTGATAGTACTGAACTCTCTAGGTGATGCAAATACCTTGCTAGCAGGGATGCCTCAGCCCCGAATGGGGTGACATGTAGCACAACACTGCCACCTAGTATAACGCTTGGCCTCTATTTAAATGCGGCAGGTCGCTCCCCATATATTCAACATTAACAATGGGAGTAGGCCATTACAGTCGATCTCCGAGTGAGCGACTTCTCCCTCGAGGGAAAGGGTCAGCCCTGCAAGCATTTAGTATGGCAGATTTATTGCGACGCCATGTGTAGCCATCCCACAAGATTGTGAAAGCGAAGAGGCATGGTTACATTTGGCTCGTTCTTGCTCTGCAATCTTCCACTGTTTGCGAGCTCTAGTGCGTTTTTCTCTGCATCCTTCCGTCTTTTATGAGCCCTAGTGCGTTTGATACCCACTCCTTCTCCACGGTGCCGAGAGAGCGAGGCAAACCTCATCAGGGGTCGGCTTGGTACACCCACGCTGCTCAACGCCAGAGGAGACAACATATGAAAAGAGCACTCTCATTGGCCAACTCCATTCTTTGTTAGAGAGCAAAGGTAGCCCATCTTGCACTCCAGGCTTATGCAATTGAGTCTATGACGGAGGAGCGCGCTCAAACCCCACTAGCACAACTCTCACTCTTGGATAATTGGTAGCCCACAGGCACTATGCAAGAAGAAAATCCTCCAACGACACCTGAAACTCAAGCTAGAAGTAGCATGAGGGGGAGGCTTGATGAGGATTTCCCAACATGTTATGTCGAGGAAGTACCATACACAGAAAACACTCAGTCGGCCATGGAACCTCAGGCAAGAGACAACACAAGAGGGATGCTCTATGAGGAATTCCCAACGTGTTATGTCGAGGAAGTGCCTTACATGGATGTGGTCTCGCAGGGGACCTGTGTGGTAATGGTGCACCATACAAACATCGCAGCCATGGACACAGGTGAGGGTAGCGCAAATGCAAAAGAAGTTATTCCAGGCGAGGCAGACACAAAAGAAATGAAGGTAACTCCAGACAAGGGCAACGAAACGCCATCGCCAACTCCCAACCGAACCGTGCATGTACACTTTGGTGCCCAACCACCCTTCCTCCACGTGACACACTTGGATCTAGTGTTTGAATTACGAGGACAAATGGCAGACCAAGAGCATAGAGCCCTCCTAATGGGACAACGTTTGGATATGCTTCTGGATGCTTACTCAAATGCCCCGAAAAATAAAAAATGCCCAACATGCGCCCAACCGTTTGTCATCCAGGACAAAGCAGTGCGGCAGGAGGACAAGGAAGACAAGCCACCAGGTATTTGATCTTGTCAATCTCAGACTGGTTTTCTCTTGTACTTCCAACCATGCTGGGGCTACTTTTTGTTTTAATTCTTGTTGTTCAGAGTCTAGTCGATGCATGGCCATCTTTCCTGGTTTCCTTCGGGCATGACAGATGGCGAAACAATCTTTTGTATTTTTGTCCAGATGAAACATATGCACCCCAAGTTATGCTGGTTTCCGGTAAAACAACGACACACTTGGCGACTACAACACCGTTGTATCTCTCTGTATCTTTTTGTTAATTTAATATAACAACCAACACCCCTTTTTTACTTAAAAATATATATATAAAATGCTAAAATATTGTTTTTTTTTATTTCTTTTAAAATATAATGCATAATGGTTCTCCATGTTAAACTAAGTCCACCGGTGCGCTTATAAAGGATGCACCGGATCAGATTAGAACAATTGACTATTCAATAAAAAAAAATTAATTTAAAAAAACCATAAAACCATCCACAGTGCATTCAAAACCCCTACAGCCCCAATGCGTCTGCAATAGTGGCACACCGGAAAACAATAACAGTGCGCTTAATAATGCTACAACCTCGACTTTTTTAATATATACCCAAAAACCCAACTAGTTCATTACTCATACTCAAACGCACCGGTGAGTCCCACTATATGGCACATTGTTATAGGGTAAAATAAAAAAACATATCGGCGTGTTCAAGTACTCAAGAATGCATCGATGTGTCTTACTGTCGACCGCACCGTGATGGGGTAAAATAAATAAAATAATTACCAAACTGAAATTCACTATTACATTTCCTTTTGTGCTCCCAACCTCTCACATAAGCATCAGTGCTCGCCATCCTTCTACGACCACCCTATTTGCAATGCTCTATAGTGTTGTTTCCTCAGTGCCCCTGTAGATTGCGTACATTTTTCAATTTTGGAAAAAAGTTGAAAATTTCATTTTTCCTCTACGAGCCAACCATGCCTTTTCGAGTGAGAAGAGACTAGATAAATTTTCTGTTACTTTCGTATTTTAATTTTTATCGTATTAGAATTTAAAATTGGCCTTACATTTGGCATATTTTTCATTTAAAAAAAATTGTGCAATGCACTTCACGCGTTCAAGTCATCGTGGACGCGATGCATCCTGTAAATTTATAGGAAGCACCACGAATGATACATCTTGTGAATTAACATGAAGCACTGCTAGCGGTGCGTATAAAATTACACAATGCATTGCTAAACGCTAAGCACTGCACACCAGAATGAGATTGTTGTAACACCTCTCCATGGGATGCTATGAAATAATATTTGATAATTTAAACACATGCATTGAGAGATTTGATGTAAACAAATTTTACTATTTAAATGGAATAACATAAACATAACAAAATACATACTAATAAAAATACCTCCTTATTTGTTTGTTGAAGTTGATCAATTGTAGTGTAGTCTGATTCCCAACATTTTTTTCCCATTTACCCGGAGTGAAACAACATAATTATCCTCCCAACCAACTAGGAGTATAGTCGGCTTCCTAGCTCCAAGAAACCTTTTGATCTCTTGGCCTTCCATGCTTGTGACTCCAAGAACAACGATGCATCTATGCTCTATAAAGATGGTCACAAGAATATTTATTCCAAGAATAATCCAAACTCTCGGCATGCTCGAACCTTTCAACCTCCCCTTTCTCTTCTCTTCCTATTTATCAAGTTTTCATACCCCCTTCTCCAAGTCTCCTCAACCACCCTCATTATTAGCCATCAACCTCCATCATCTAGATTTTAAGGGAAAAGTTAAAATAAAACTAAAAATTTAAGTAACTCACATAAAATAATAATAAATATAATGCAAAGTCTTTCTTCTCATGCTAGCTTATAAATACAACTTGACAAATTTTCTCAAAATTTATGACAATCCACCAAACTCTTTTAATTTATCATAGTAACCATCAATCAAAGTCAAAGAAGGTATTTATTGCTACTAGATATTTATGTATGCAATATAATTTACATAATCATTAAACCCTTCAATATAAATAGTTAATAACCTAATTTAGTAATTAATACATCAATTAATTGTACTAATGTACATGTGTAGAGTATGTGTGCGTATCTAGTGGACACATAGTTTGTGGGTGTACTAATGATAACCAATCAATGTCTCTAGTGCATAGTTCATGTATGATCTCAACAAGACATGCATGACAACAAATCAAGAAAATGCATCATTCAATAAGCTTAACTAACAAAACTACAATAATTCGTCAATCATTGATCATCACACTTAAAATATAAAAAGGGAATCAAAATGAGTATTTTGGAACCAAGTGAGAAAACAAGAGTGGCACATCTAATCCCAAAGTGTATTCTCAACTAACATTGAACCCTCGTTCCTTCCTAACCTACTTCCATCTTCCATCATATCATTTCCTCTGATGGACTAATCTGGAGTGTTAACTACATTGACCTAACTCTAGATATAACCCATAAGCGAAAGTGTCACACATATTGATCAAGCTTCCCCAGCAAGTAACTGGCAACCACCATCACATGTCTAGGGGAGCATGGTTTAACACAACCCTCCTACGACTCCAGGTTTCGGAGGATACACGGTGGGCAATGCCTCCACCCCTCTTGATAGAACTAGGGTCAACACCCTATATCGATCCATATAGTGCAACTATTGTTCTTAGAGTCACATCATCGAACAATCACTATGGGAAAGTTGTGCATCCTGTCAAAACCACACTTACCATAGATCATATCAATATTTGAAATCATAAGTAAACTTATAGTACACACTATCTTTCTGATGTCTACAACATCCATGTTACCTCAACACTACAACCATTTGGCTAGTAGATAATTCATCGACCTGTAGGTTAGGTCACCAATATTCATATCCATATACATACATCACAATTTTTTGACTATGAGAATCCATATTTGTATTGAGATTAAATTAATAAATGAATACTTATTTGCACCATGCCTCACATTTGTTATACATTCACAACACAATTTTGAACTAGTATCCATGTACTGAAATTCCACATTAAATTAGCATGTTTAAACAGATCACATAACTATCATCATCATGAACATGTAACCGTAACAATAACATTATGCAACACATAAATAGGTTCAGATATACTCATCTCAAATGTTTATATCTGTCTAACTGAGCCCAAATAGTTACTAAGCAATGAATTACTAGGATGACTAAAATCGAAGTTCTAATTGCCTAAGGAAAAATATGGGGTGTTGCAATTGTGCATTACTGATGCCTCTGTCTTAGAAGAGGCACTATCCTTGCAAAAAAATCATTGGTGCGTTCTAACAAATTAAATGAACCAGTACCCCTCAACGAGATGAACATCGTGTGATCGATGTTTTATATAATACAATGCACCACTAAAAATACACATCGGGGCTCGAAGCAACATGAGGCACCAACATGAGGCATGAAGCATTACCGATGTACTTTAATGGTATGTATCATTTTAGATGAGGCACCGCAAGGCGATGCATTATATGAAATGACATGCACTGACAAACTGCATCACATTGCACATATAATAATTATCATACTGGTGCATTTAATTACTAACATAGCACTGGTGTGCCATACAACATGGAGCAACATGAAAATTGCAAACATGGATCATTGAATTCATTGGTTCACCTTAATGGTGCGTATCATTTTTTATGAGGCATCGCAAATGGTGTGTTATAATGAATAACCCGCACCAGTGCACAACATCGCAACGCAAATATAAAAAATAGCGTATCAGTGTGTTTAATGACAAATGTAGCATCGGTGCACCAAATAACACAGAGCACCAGGGATGGTGCTTGCTTTCTGATAAAGCATATCATTAATAGTGTGTATGATTTATTAAAGGCAAACATATTAATTTACCACATTTTTTTTGCAAACAAAAATTAATTTAGTTTTTGACAAATACAAAAAGGTTATATATGTGTGTGTTTTAAAATTTCAATTTGTTTTATTTATATATATGTGACTAAAAAGAATTGTATGTGAATCAAAGACAACAACGATGAGTGCAAGACCGGGAGCAGTAGCAATAAGTCGACACATGAAGCTTTGTACGTGAGTGGGAGGCCAGAGAGAGGGAGAAAGAGAGGATCCCTCACCCTATTGCATCACAGACTCATTTCCTTTTGATGAATGTTGGAATCCTCAAGTTTTATGAGGATGCTACATCCCTCAAGAGGAACTCTTTGCTTTTACAACAGTTGATATGTTGTTGGGATCATGCTCGATAAACATTTAGGGTCAGCCTCGATCTATCGTATCAACCCACAAATGAGGATTTTTTTTTATCACTATGTTGTCTAGGAGGGGGGGGGGTGTTGGCCCTAGTTCCCTAATATACCACCCAACATTGCAAGAGAGAACCAACTAGCATATGTGCATAAATATTCTAGTGAGGACATTGTTTCCATTACAGATTTCCAAGTTGTTGGTGGTCAATTGTAGATAGATGCACTTGGTGCAAAAGAGGTTAGGTGCATGTCCCTTATTATCATGGAACTGGAACACTTTACCTCTAATGGGAAAAACATTAGTTTCTCATTGATGTACTATGTAGATAGTTTAGTTCAAAGGCCCTGATTGATTAGGTGGTTGTAGATTCTTTTGGACCAGTTTTGTT
This sequence comes from Picea glauca, assembly GCA_000966675.3. NCBI lineage: Eukaryota > Viridiplantae > Streptophyta > Pinopsida > Pinales > Pinaceae > Picea > Picea glauca. The sequence goes on along the minus strand of JZKD02S2044592.1, from coordinate 139,785 downwards.
TCACATTAGATTGTTGTCGCTCTATTTTTTATGGGAGGTTATTCATCCCATTTGTGTAAGAGATGTTTACATTATTTTTTGAGAGGTTTCATGTCACTCGATTAACAATACCTCACTTCCCTCCTAGGCCTATGACTGATACACATACACACATGTGGGGGAATTTGTTTCCCAAGAGGGATTAGTTGAGAATGGCTACGTGCTCCGATCGGTAGAGAAATATGTGATTTTTTCGTTGGAGAGGACAATCGTGTCCTCAAAATTGTACAGTACCCGTATGCAATAATGGATTGGAGAGGATGTCTAAACATCCTATTTACTGCAGATGAGACACCAGATGATAGAGGTAATATTATCATTATGTTTTGATAAATCTAGTTGCATATTTTTTTGTCTTATTTAATGCACATGTAATTTACTGTAACATTTTGTTTCAATTATCTAATTATTATTGTCTATTGTTTTGTAGATATTAACACATATGTTGGGGATGAGCCTCCCCAACATGATGAGGAGATGGATGAAGCAACAGGGCCACCTCCAGTACATAGACCCGACATGTCACACATATTGGACCAAAGTGTATGAACTTGCTAATTTTTCATAAGCTAGGTTAAGCATGAAGTTCATTCCATTTTTAGCATTTCACTTAACCATGAACAATAATGTTGCAACAACCAAGATCACAAGAAGAAACACCATGCACAAGAACACAAGAAGTATCCTGGGAAACCCTTCTCAACAAGGGAAGAAAATCNGTGAGGGTAGCGCAAATGCAAAAGAAGTTATTCCAGGCGAGGCAGACACAAAGGAAATGAAGGTAACTCCAGACAAGGGCAACGAAACGTCGACGCCAACTCCCAACCGAACCGTCCATGTACACTTTGGTGCCCAACCACCCTTCCTCCACGTGACACACTTGGATCTAGTGTTTGAATTACGAGGACAAATGGCAGACCAAGAGCATACAGCCCTCCTAATGGGACAACGTTTGGATATTCTTCTGGATGCCTACTCAAATGCCCCGAAAAATACAAAATGCCCAACATGCACCCAGCCGTTTGTCATCCAGGACAGAGCAGCACGGCAAGAGGACAAGGAAGACAAGCCACCGGGTATTTGATCTTGTCAATCTCAGTCTGGTTTTCTCTTGTACTTCCAACCATGCTGGGGCTACTTTTTGTTTTAATTCTTGTTGTTCAGAGTCTAGTCGATGCATGGCCATCTTTCCTGGTTTCCTTCGGGCAGGACAGATGGCGAAACAATCTTTTGTATTTTTGTCCAGACGAAACATATGCACCCCAAGTTATGCTGGTTTCCGGTAAAACAACGACACACTTGGCGACTACAACACCATTGTATCTCTCTGTATCTTTTTGTTAATTTAATATAACAACCAACACCCCTTTTTTACTTAAAAATATATATATAAAATGCTAAAATATTGTTTTTTTTATATTTCTTTTAAAATATAATGCATAATGGTTCTCCATGTTAAACTAAGTCCAACGGTGCGCTTATAAAGGATGCACCGGATCAGATTAGAACAATTGACTATTCAATAAAAAAAATTAATTTAAAAAAACCATAAAACCATCCACAGTGCATTCAAAACCTCTACAGCCCCAATGCGTCTGCAATAGTGGCACACCGGAAAACAATAACAGTGCGCTTAATAATGCTACAACCTCGACTTTTTTAATATATACCCAAAAACCCAACTAGTTCATTACTCATACTCAAACGCACCGGTGAGTCCCACTATATGGCACATTGTTATAGGGTAAAATAAAAAAACATATCGGCGTGTTCAAGTACTCAAGAATGCATCGATGTGTCTTACTGTCGACCGCACCGTGATGGGGTAAAATAAATAAAATAATTACCAAACTGAAATTCACTATTACATTTCCTTTTGTGCTCCCAACCTCTCACATAAGCATCAGTGCTCGCCATCCTTCTACGACCACCCTATTTGCAATGCTCTATAGTGTTGTTTCCTCAGTGCCCCTGTAGATTGCGTACATTTTTCAATTTTGGAAAAAAGTTGAAAATTTCATTTTTCCTCTACGAGCCAACCATGCCTTTTCGAGTGAGAAGAGACTAGATAAATTTTCTGTTACTTTCGTATTTTAATTTTTATCGTATTAGAATTTAAAATTGGCCTTACATTTGGCATATTTTTCATTTAAAAAAAATTGTGCAATGCACTTCACGCGTTCAAGTCATCGTGGACGCGATGCATCCTGTAAATTTATAGGAAGCACCACGAATGATACATCTTGTGAATTAACATGAAGCACTGCTAGCGGTGCGTATAAAATTACACAATGCATTGCTAAACGCTAAGCACTGCACACCAGAATGAGATTGTTGTAACACCTCTCCATGGGATGCTATGAAATAATATTTGATAATTTAAACACATGCATTGAGAGATTTGATGTAAACAAATTTTACTATTTAAATGGAATAACATAAACATAACAAAATACATACTAATAAAAATACCTCCTTATTTGTTTGTTGAAGTTGATCAATTGTAGTGTAGTCTGATTCCCAACATTTTTTTCCCATTTACCCGGAGTGAAACAACATAATTATCCTCCCAACCAACTAGGAGTATAGTCGGCTTCCTAGCTCCAAGAAACCTTTTGATCTCTTGGCCTTCCATGCTTGTGACTCCAAGAACAACGATGCATCTATGCTCTATAAAGATGGTCACAAGAATATTTATTCCAAGAATAATCCAAACTCTCGGCATGCTCGAACCTTTCAACCTCCCCTTTCTCTTCTCTTCCTATTTATCAAGTTTTCATACCCCCTTCTCCAAGTCTCCTCAACCACCCTCATTATTAGCCATCAACCTCCATCATCTAGATTTTAAGGGAAAAGTTAAAATAAAACTAAAAATTTAAGTAACTCACATAAAATAATAATAAATATAATGCAAAGTCTTTCTTCTCATGCTAGCTTATAAATACAACTTGACAAATTTTCTCAAAATTTATGACAATCCACCAAACTCTTTTAATTTATCATAGTAACCATCAATCAAAGTCAAAGAAGGTATTTATTGCTACTAGATATTTATGTATGCAATATAATTTACATAATCATTAAACCCTTCAATATAAATAGTTAATAACCTAATTTAGTAATTAATACATCAATTAATTGTACTAATGTACATGTGTAGAGTATGTGTGCGTATCTAGTGGACACATAGTTTGTGGGTGTACTAATGATAACCAATCAATGTCTCTAGTGCATAGTTCATGTATGATCTCAACAAGACATGCATGACAACAAATCAAGAAAATGCATCATTCAATAAGCTTAACTAACAAAACTACAATAATTCGTCAATCATTGATCATCACACTTAAAATATAAAAAGGGAATCAAAATGAGTATTTTGGAACCAAGTGAGAAAACAAGAGTGGCACATCTAATCCCAAAGTGTATTCTCAACTAACATTGAACCCTCGTTCCTTCCTAACCTACTTCCATCTTCCATCATATCATTTCCTCTGATGGACTAATCTGGAGTGTTAACTACATTGACCTAACTCTAGATATAACCCATAAGCGAAAGTGTCACACATATTGATCAAGCTTCCCCAGCAAGTAACTGGCAACCACCATCACATGTCTAGGGGAGCATGGTTTAACACAACCCTCCTACGACTCCAGGTTTCGGAGGATACACGGTGGGCAATGCCTCCACCCCTCTTGATAGAACTAGGGTCAACACCCTATATCGATCCATATAGTGCAACTATTGTTCTTAGAGTCACATCATCGAACAATCACTATGGGAAAGTTGTGCATCCTGTCAAAACCACACTTACCATAGATCATATCAATATTTGAAATCATAAGTAAACTTATAGTACACACTATCTTTCTGATGTCTACAACATCCATGTTACCTCAACACTACAACCATTTGGCTAGTAGATAATTCATCGACCTGTAGGTTAGGTCACCAATATTCATATCCATATACATACATCACAATTTTTTGACTATGAGAATCCATATTTGTATTGAGATTAAATTAATAAATGAATACTTATTTGCACCATGCCTCACATTTGTTATACATTCACAACACAATTTTGAACTAGTATCCATGTACTGAAATTCCACATTAAATTAGCATGTTTAAACAGATCACATAACTATCATCATCATGAACATGTAACCGTAACAATAACATTATGCAACACATAAATAGGTTCAGATATACTCATCTCAAATGTTTATATCTGTCTAACTGAGCCCAAATAGTTACTAAGCAATGAATTACTAGGATGACTAAAATCGAAGTTCTAATTGCCTAAGGAAAAATATGGGGTGTTGCAATTGTGCATTACTGATGCCTCTGTCTTAGAAGAGGCACTATCCTTGCAAAAAAATCATTGGTGCGTTCTAACAAATTAAATGAACCAGTACCCCTCAACGAGATGAACATCGTGTGATCGATGTTTTATATAATACAATGCACCACTAAAAATACACATCGGGGCTCGAAGCAACATGAGGCACCAACATGAGGCATGAAGCATTACCGATGTACTTTAATGGTATGTATCATTTTAGATGAGGCACCGCAAGGCGATGCATTATATGAAATGACATGCACTGACAAACTGCATCACATTGCACATATAATAATTATCATACTGGTGCATTTAATTACTAACATAGCACTGGTGTGCCATACAACATGGAGCAACATGAAAATTGCAAACATGGATCATTGAATTCATTGGTTCACCTTAATGGTGCGTATCATTTTTTATGAGGCATCGCAAATGGTGTGTTATAATGAATAACCCGCACCAGTGCACAACATCGCAACGCAAATATAAAAAATAGCGTATCAGTGTGTTTAATGACAAATGTAGCATCGGTGCACCAAATAACACAGAGCACCAGGGATGGTGCTTGCTTTCTGATAAAGCATATCATTAATAGTGTGTATGATTTATTAAAGGCAAACATATTAATTTACCACATTTTTTTTGCAAACAAAAATTAATTTAGTTTTTGACAAATACAAAAAGGTTATATATGTGTGTGTTTTAAAATTTCAATTTGTTTTATTTATATATATGTGACTAAAAAGAATTGTATGTGAATCAAAGACAACAACGATGAGTGCAAGACCGGGAGCAGTAGCAATAAGTCGACACATGAAGCTTTGTACGTGAGTGGGAGGCCAGAGAGAGGGAGAAAGAGAGGATCCCTCACCCTATTGCATCACAGACTCATTTCCTTTTGATGAATGTTGGAATCCTCAAGTTTTATGAGGATGCTACATCCCTCAAGAGGAACTCTTTGCTTTTACAACAGTTGATATGTTGTTGGGATCATGCTCGATAAACATTTAGGGTCAGCCTCGATCTATCGTATCAACCCACAAATGAGGATTTTTTTTTATCACTATGTTGTCTAGGAGGGGGGGGGGTGTTGGCCCTAGTTCCCTAATATACCACCCAACATTGCAAGAGAGAACCAACTAGCATATGTGCATAAATATTCTAGTGAGGACATTGTTTCCATTACAGATTTCCAAGTTGTTGGTGGTCAATTGTAGATAGATGCACTTGGTGCAAAAGAGGTTAGGTGCATGTCCCTTATTATCATGGAACTGGAACACTTTACCTCTAATGGGAAAAACATTAGTTTCTCATTGATGTACTATGTAGATAGTTTAGTTCAAAGGCCCTGATTGATTAGGTGGTTGTAGATTCTTTTGGACCAGTTTTGTTTCACATTAGATTGTTGTCGCTCTATTTTTTATGGGAGGTTATTCATCCCATTTGTGTAAGAGATGTTTACATTATTTTTTGAGAGGTTTCATGTCACTCGATTAACAATACCTCACTTCCCTCCTAGGCCTATGACTGATACACATACACACATGTGGGGGAATTTGTTTCCCAAGAGGGATTAGTTGAGAATGGCTACGTGCTCCGATCGGTAGAGAAATATGTGATTTTTTCGTTGGAGAGGACAATCGTGTCCTCAAAATTGTACAGTACCCGTATGCAATAATGGATTGGAGAGGATGTCTAAACATCCTATTTACTGCAGATGAGACACCAGATGATAGAGGTAATATTATCATTATGTTTTGATAAATCTAGTTGCATATTTTTTTGTCTTATTTAATGCACATGTAATTTACTGTAACATTTTGTTTCAATTATCTAATTATTATTGTCTATTGTTTTGTAGATATTAACACATATGTTGGGGATGAGCCTCCCCAACATGATGAGGAGATGGATGAAGCAACAGGGCCACCTCCAGTACATAGACCCGACATGTCACACATATTGGACCAAAGTGTATGAACTTGCTAATTTTTCATAAGCTAGGTTAAGCATGAAGTTCATTCCATTTTTAGCATTTCACTTAACCATGAACAATAATGTTGCAACAACCAAGATCACAAGAAGAAACACCATGCACAAGAACACAAGAAGTATCCTGGGAAACCCTTCTCAACAAGGGAAGAAAATCNGCCCAAGAGAGGTGCACACTTTTCCCAAGAAGGTGTACTTGTTGAAATTTCCAAACTCACATGAAAGATATATTTCCTCAATGGGGAATTTACCTTTATTTATACTAACTTGAACCTGTCAACATAAGTGTCTATTGGCACAATAGGGTCGACCTCACTATCCTATAATATAATTAAATATTAACCAGATCAATTATCTTTTACATTAATTATTAATCACATTAAGGTGGGGCCGACCTGTACCCTTTACATTACAATTAGGGTTATAGGCATGTCTGACTCTTGAACAATATAGTAAGGGATCTGATACGCCCACTAGTGCACATCCACTAGGGGCACATCCATAGGGATGTCCATATCTTTGGCTCACTGCATTACACATAAGAACCAAATCTTCACACGTTCACATGTGCTCGTCCACATGCACGTCCACTCTACAGATCTTCTTTCCCACTGCCTCACACAGGAGATTCATCTGGAGTTTCTCGTCAACTCTGCTGCTCGAAGGAGGCTAATACATCATCTTCATTTATGTTCACATGACGATGCACCCAACACTTTGGGATTTCGCATGTTCACCTTGTGCTCAGCCACAAGCATGTCTAACTCAACAGATCGCCTTTCCCACTGGATAATCATCTAGAGTTCTTCTCAACTCTCTAAATGGAGGATGTCATCTCTACGTTCCAACTCTGTCTCAAGTAGGAACCATGTAACCTTCTTAGGGGATTTCTCTCAAGTTTGTAAGATGGAGAAAGACTCACATAGCTGCAATGATCCACATCTCACAAGATTGTAAGCTGGAGAATGTCTCACATAGTTGCAATCATCAAAAGAACTAAGGTGGCATATCACATATGTGGTGTGATTTCTAGGTAGGGAGTGTCACCTATACACATTGGAGAGATATTACAGGTATCATAGCTATCTGAGATATAGTCGACCCTTCCTCGTGACATCATGTCACTCATGCGTCATTTTTCCAGCACCCTCAACCTCATCCAGAGGTCGATGGATGTTGCTCGTTCCACTTCTTCTAACTCGTCTCTTCAGGATGATGCTCATGATACTCCACCGCATGATTCTCCACCACTTGATCCTCCACCAGACCGATCGACATCCCCTCCACCACCTATTACTCCTCCTCCTCCTCCTCCACATGTGTCACCAACTACACTATTCATTGATCCTCCTTCTCCTCCTCGTCCACATGTGTCACCAACTGCACCATCTACTAATCCTCCTCCTACTCCACATGATCCTAGTGGAGAGATATATTAGATTCTACTTTCATCGTTGTTATCTGACACGGGTACTGATATACCCTCTACCTCTGGTAGCAAAGGCACTGATGTCTCTGACTCTGGTGGTGGTCCTAGCTAGTAATGGTACTTGACATGCATAGTGATTTTCGTATATTTGACTTGAGATGTATATAAGATATGTTTATTGATTTTGATGAGATGTATATTTGACATGTATATTGATATGTATATCACTCATGTATATTATGTTTTTCATATCATGTTGATGTTGTTGTTGTTTGATTTATAAAATGTATTATGAGTACACTATTGATTAACAATGTTAATAATTTCTCTGTTTTTAAATTAAATTTGAGATGCATCACTCATTTAAATTTAAAGTTCTCATATAATGTTTAACTTTAGTTTTATGAAATTGTTTAATTTGGATCGTGAATGCAAAAACTTATAACCATTAATGTCATATAATGTTTAACTCTTCTTCAAGATGAATTGTTTGTTGTCTAGCAAAATACAATATGTTTATTAAACATGTTTACAAACAAAAGTACATAAATATGATGACTTAAATGATTGTGATTTTTAACTCTATTACCAAGTTTATAAATCTTCTATTAAAAAAGTATGTAAGTATTCGTTGAATCTTTTATTAAAAAATTATGCTAAGTATTGTATTTAGTTGATTTTGTATTAAAATGCATGCAAATATTGGATTTGGTTAATGAATGAAAAATTTAATTTGAATAATTGCTCTTATGAAATGTTAATTTTGATTTATATTAATGATAACATTATAATAATTATTTATAATTAAATTTATAGTAGTTTTATTTTGAAAAAAATGTTATTTAAAAATTATAATTAATTAAATTTAAATTATTAAATATGAAAATGAAATCATTAATAATGATGAATTTTAATATATACAATTTGTTTTAAACAACTCTATGATTGTTTTCTCTACCACAACTTTATGAATCTTCTCACAAGGAAATGTGAGTATTATATTTGGTTGGTGAAGAAAATAATTAATTTGTTAAGGTTAAAATAATATTAATTAAATTAATTTTATATTAATATAAAAAATATTAATAAAAGTCAACAAATAAAATAAATAAAAGGATTTTATCTAGCATGGGTGTAGATATAAACAATAAACATAAGGATTTTATTGTTGCATTAGAATGCATTGTAATGTTTTGGTGATTTTATTGTCACTTCTTCTTTTTCTAGTGTATTAATTGTCCATGATTTTATTGTCACTTTTTTTTCCAATAGAAAATTAGCTCAAAATTATATTAAGATATAATTTTTTTTACATGTTTCTTTCATAGCAAAAGCTCAATCCGAACATGACTGATAATAAGCTTAGCCAAAAAGGACAATTCAGTCTTAAATGTGTATACATCGCTCAAGGAGACACATCATTCAAAATGTAAAATCACAAGAGTTACACATACTCGTGATAGTCGTGAACATAGCCAACTAAAATAAACTGGAATAAACTGACTTGACAACTGAAATGAGATATATCAGAACATGGCTAGGTAGTTCATGAGGCCTAAGCCTCCAGGTTCCCATAAGTAATATGTAATTCTTCCCTCAGGCTCTTTGAGAGCTTGTTTAGAAAGTTGGCCTGCCTCCTTGTTGAAATCTTTGAAAACGTGATGGAAGCTAACTGCCTGAATTTTTTTTATAAGTTCCTTTGTTCTATGCTTCCATCCGTCGATAGCGCATGCATGAAGCCTTCCTTTATTGTTGAGCCAATCTATAATTACCTTGGAATCACCCATATCTTGGAGTTTTGGGAGGGCTAGATGAATAGCCAGAGTAAGAGTGGCCCATATGCCCAAGAGCTCTGCCTTTGTATTTGTATATTCCTCGTTGTTTAGGTTCCATCTATAGACTAAAGAGTCAAATGTTTTAATAACCCCCTCCCCTGCTCCACATAATTTCTTATCACTCTGCGCTGCCCCATCAAATTGAAAATGCAATAGAAAATCCATCTGATTGGGTGACCAAACAATCTCTTATAGGGGCTAACTTTTGAGTCGATGGTTGTTTTTTGTAGAGCCTCAGGGTCTCGATAACCACAGAGTGAGCTGAAGGAACAACATTCTAGAAAATATCATTTCGTTCCAGATAAACCAACAAATTATAACCGCAAGAGTTGGAGAGACAGTTTTATCCTTGATCCATAAATTAAAATAGTCAGAAAGTGACTTGCCTTCCCACTTTCTTTCTATCTTTTGTATGTTTTTTATTCTTTCCAAGACCTTCTTTGTAAACATACAATCAAGAAATAAATGGTTGTTATTCTCTGAACTGCTTTTACACAAGATACACAGACTTGGTCCACCGCTTCTTCTTTTTGTATGTGTATTAATTGTCCATGAGTTATATGATGGTTTCCTTGTTTTTTTTAGAATATATATCTTTCTTTTCCATGTAACAACTTGGCTAGTAAAAGTTGGATTGTTACTTTATCAATGAAAACCTAATACATCACAAAATTTTAATTAATTGTGACTAGGCTCTAGAAAATATTCTTTTAGAATTTCCATTTCCTTTCTATATTAACACTTGTTTCAAGGAGAATGTAAAAAAAATGATTAATATAAGTTTATATGTTTAGAAAACTAAATGATATAGTGGGATAGGGAAAGGTCATGATGGTGGCACTAGTTAAGGTTGAAAATGTCATCCATGTTGGTAATGCCAACACGACAAGTGTGATTCCACAACTCATAAATGTTGCAATAAATTATTTTGTTGGAATTGCCCTTAGAAGTTCCATCAAAGCAAGTATATATTTATTTTAATTTTGAAATTTTCAAACAAGAAAAAATTTAAGGTTTGATTTTTTAATATCATCTTTTTAAAAAATAAAATATACTTTAAAATATATCTTTACTACTGTATTATATGAATATGTCGTCAATTTTGTGATATCTCAACTAATGCTTAGTAATTCAAAAGTTCACATAAACATATGTTAATATAATACAACACAAATTTACTATAATAAACAATAAATATGACAATAAAAATATATCAAAACCACATTTTATGCTTGTATTATTTGATGTATTTTCAATATGATGGTTGTTAATGATTTTGATCACAATGGCTAGCACGACTAGATTGGTCAAACTCAACCTCCACTCCACAATTTTGTGTGATGTGTCCATCATTGGCATCCTCAATGTGAAAATGATGTCCATATGCCCACATAGATGGGAACAAATGCACTTGCAAAAATGCGAACAAAGGATAGTGTCATATGTCTAGTAACCCAAGCATTAATAAAAACAAAATACATGTTACAATTCAAATGCGTAATATTATAGATTGAGCGTGGTACTTAAAGAGGTTATTACAAAGTTGTTACACTCAATCCCTATGTTTAGTGCATCCAACTCTTCTCTACGTCGGTAACAATTGGGAATGTCATATGTCTCTATAATCTGGTAAGCCACCCAACTGTTGGGGTATATTTTTGGCATATTTTCTTTTAAATGATCAGAATAAGGCATGTTTCTACCATTCAACCATCTAAATAATTTATTGTCATTGTCTCATTACCTTCTTTTCTCTTCATACAACGTGATCCAAGTGAATATCGGTGGCCACCCACCTATTCCACTAGCTCAAAGAACAATTTCCATTTTGGCATTTTTTTTTATAGTTTTTTGGGTCCCAAACTTTCAGAGCCGTTTTGAGGCCCTAAATGATGGTTTTTGGGCTCGACAATGCCTAACATGTAGTTCAAAGTAATTATTAGGGTGAATAGAATATGTACTCCTCGGATATACCTTTCCAATGGTGTATCAAGCACCCCAAACATAGATTCTATGAAAAATTTATGCCCTTGGGAAGTTGAAGTATCAACTACCCCCATCAGGGCCCACAAAATGTTTGGTGTTTCATCTCCTGGGGTTAGGGTTTTGAATGTTTTAGGGTTTTCTCATTAACACTTTATGTTACAAAGGACTTCAGAGCCTCATCGTACACATATTTTTACGAATGAGCGTAGTCGTCACATCTCTTCTTAGAGATAAGTTTTCACCATTCGAGCAAGTTTGTTTCAGTCTGCATTTTTACAGTTTCAGGAGGTTCTATTTAGAAGTCAAGTTTTACTGTATCTCTGTGTATTTCTTTGCTATACATTTGTATTTCATTTT
>JZKD02S2044592.1:90219-108893 GCA_000966675.3 Picea glauca | reverse complement strand
CTCATAGTTGCAAGTTCTGAGAGTCCTAGCATGGAGATTCTAGACCAGCTACACTGGAGCCCTAGAAGGAGAAGGATTGCCTAAGGGGCTGCATGGAAGAGAAGGGTGTAGGTCCATTCTCTTGGGTGGTGTAAGCTGGGTACTTGGATTGTTGTGAGTGTTGGGGAAGTCTATGAGAGCTTGAGTGCTGATTGGTTTGGGAAGCCGAGTAACACTCTGGAACTATCCTTGTGGATTCATAGCCCTGGCTCGGGGGTGAAATTGCTATTGAGACTTGAAACAATAGTGTCTACGGTTGGGTGGAGCGTCCTTGGTCTGCAGCCAGTCGGTGGTTCTCTTCTATAAAAGATAATTTCTCCTTGTTATGGTATTAATTACATGTGTATGATTTATTCCACTGTGTATTTTATTATCGTTGAATTTGATATGATTGGATTATGCATATTGTTGTTTATTATTGTGCATGTCGTATGCTTCACTGTTTATATGATTTGAATAAATCTTGATCAATGCATGTGAATCTTTCATGCATTCCCTGTTAGGCAAAACAAGAACCGGGATTGAATTAGTCCAGAGAAGGGATTTGTAGCTAACATGCCCGACCTGTGGTTGGCTCGGTGCGTTACATGACACCAATAGAGCTCAACCTCGACTGCATGGAACATGCATCCATTAATCAGATCAGGGACACTTAGATTAAGGGAACTCGCCAATAGAGGATCCAACTTTATTGGGTTGTTAAAGCAGGGCAACTCTTTCACCAAGGCAAGTGGCTCACCCGGGGATAAGTTCAACAAAAGTTTCCCCATATGGTGGGGTTGCTCAACACAATGGAGACCATTTATTCCTAAGGGTGGAGGACTAATCCAAGTGGATATCGCTGGATACACACCTATTCCACTAGCTCAAAGAACAATTTCCATTTTGGTTGTTTTTTTATAGTTTTTTGGGTCCCAAACTTTCGGGGCCATTTTGAGTCCCTAAACGACATTGTTTTGGCTCGACAATGTTTATAATATTTGTAAAGGAAAATGCTAGGCCGAGCTGAACTCCTCAACTATACCTTTCCAATGGTGTATCGAGCGCCCCAAACAGAGATCGTATGAAAAATTTATGCCCTCAAGAAGTTGACGTATCAACTACTCCCATCGGGGGCCACAAACCTTTTAGCATTTCATCTCCCGGGGTTAGGGTTTTTTCATTTATGTTTTATGCTAAAAATGCCTTTGGAGCTTCATTGTATGCATATTCTTGCGAATGAGCATAGCCATCACACCTCTTCTTAGAGATAAGTTGCCACCATTTGAGCAAGTTTGTTTTAGTCTGCATTTTTACAATTTTAACAGGTTCTCTTTAGAAGTCAAGTTTTACTGTATCTCTATGTATTTCTTTGCTATACATTTGTATTTCATTTCGTTCCATTTATAAATCTAGATCATAATGTGACCCATGGTTGCGTTGCCTCCATGTTGCAAAGACCAAATTTATTGATTGCATCAATTTCTAAATTTACCGATGTATACAAGTATTCAAAATGAATAGTATGAGATCAAATATATATTATCAACTTCAGTGTAAAAAATTGCTCTATACAAATTTGACAAAAGACAAGTGAATTACTCTTTATCATGTGCCTTTTTCCAGTTGTTTGGGGTAGCTCCCCTTCCCTTTTGTCCTCATCCCATTGGTCATCCCAAACCACTTCCCCTAGTGTGTCATCAATTTGCTTGATGTAGTTACTAGTATAATAAAACGAATCATATACTATGTACCCCTCCTCCATAGAGCCCTCTGGTTTTTCCCTTTGTCAAACAAACCACTTCAATTTTTTCATGTACCTCTGTAAGAAGAACATATATTTACATGAGAGTACCCCAACTAATTCAACCTCATCAGGTAGGTGAATTAAAAGATGGACTTGCAAGTCTATAAAACTCATGGCTAGTTCCTTCTCAAACATACAAACAATCTCAACTATCTTTTGACGCCACCATGGAATGCTAGCCATATGAATCTCCTTTGACGTGATCCAATGTACAAATGTAGATAATTTTTATATGGCATGTTGTAGGTCATGGGGGAAGTCATGGTTCACACAACCAGGTACAAGCAAAGGATAACGACACTACAAAATAGACACACAAATAATTAATTTCCATAAAACTGTGAGTGCATAGTATATTTTTACCTACACTATAGAAAAAGAATCGTGTATTTGACATACATACCCTTAGATGGTTTATACGGTCATGTGATTTTAACCCCAAAAAATTCCCTTCTATAGTGAAACAACATTGTAGAGTCAACCCATATAAAGAAGGTGCCTTCACCAATATAAAATCCTTCTCCATAGAAAAATCATCTTTCTTCAAAATCCATGGGACATCACCTTCTTTAAAAAACCAAAAGGGACCAACCTCTCCCATACTTTCTTTTCTTGGCCTATGTCTCTTTTTAGTATTTGAATAAATAAGATCTCTCTTAGCAACCATTGTGTTTCTATTATTCGATGATATGTTCCTCCATAAAGAAGATGAAACATTTTTGAATACATGCATGTGATCTAGTAAGTGGGCAATCTTAAGATGCTCCTAATATGGAAGCTCATTAAATACATATTTCCTTTTCATCCCAATGGGAGTTTTCTCCTCATAGGTGTCAAAAAATCTAGGATCATCGAACATAGGTTCCCCATTTGAATCAAACAATTATGGCATTTCATTCTCCTTCTCTGTGTCATATGATCTAATCCAATCTATGGGCGTGATTATTTCAAGTCTCTGGGTTCTCTCTGGTTTACTATTGAAAGAAGATGCAACTCTTCTATAAGGGTGGTCTTCTAGGAGTAATACCCTCGAGTAGTCATACACCGACTTTCATAGATGGTTGGACCACCTAGCCTTTATAGAAGGTCCACAACATTTACATCCATGATACCATTTTGTTACAAGACCTATGATGTTATTGTATAAATAACATATTAGTGTCAAAAATATAGTTGCACCAAATTAAGTATGCCAAATAATATTACAAATACAAACAAATCTATCAACATGCTTATCAAAGCAAACTCCCAGTCCTGGATAATTATGTGTGGTATATGAACATATGCCATGCGATGTAAAAGACCTCTCCATTAGGATGGGTCTTGATACATCATATCCATGTATCCCTTCCCATAATTTCTTAAATTCATTGATCAATGGTTTGAGGTTGACATCCATTTTCTTCACTTGTCTTTTATCCAGGACTATAAGGATCAACATAAGATGTTCATTCTTCACAGAAAACCATGGGGGGATATTGTTATTGATCACTACCACTGGCCAAACATAATATTTGGTGTTTTGGAGGGAATATGGGTTAACCCCATCAATGGATATACTCAATTATAGGCTCTGTACTTCATCCTTGAATTTATCGGGCCATGTATCCTCTATATGATTCATGGCTATTGAATATTATATGATTCACATAACTCCTGGCTCACTTTTATGTGAGGCATGCCACCCTTGCAACACAATAGCTAATTGTTTGCAATGGAAATTCCATTGAATCCTTGGAATTATAGGCATGTGCCTTAATATCTTATGATGAGGACCATGTGTCTTATCCTTATTTTTTTTTATTTTTTTATTTTTGGTACCTGTCATGCCCACATTCTGGACAGATATCTTTGTCGACATATTTGTCTCTGTATAGAATACAATCATTCGGACATGTGCGACATGATATGTACTCAACACCCAACATTTTCAGTATTTTCTTTTCCACTGCGCAACTATCAGGAAAGATAGTATCACTCAGAAGTACCTTAGCTTTGAGTAACCTATAATTAGTGGGCAACATAAATGTACATTGCCATTAAGTGTGCATAAAATCAACCATTTTCTTCCTTCATTGTGTGACAAGATTCGTTTAAAAATTAGGGGACTTAATGGTCAGTTACTTCAAAAGTGCCATGAAACTTCCGTCTGGCATACCATACAATGATTTCAAGTTGTACAATAACATTTTTGTCCCTAGTTGGGTATACCTTGACCCCTATCCCTAGAGAGGGGTGGTGGAAGAAGATTTCAGGATTTCGAAGAAGGTATCAACAATATCAACATCATCCCTAGTTCATTTCTATAGAATGCATGTAACAACATTCCCTCCATGGCTTGGGTATCCCATAAGAAAGCATCCATACCAACCTCTGTATCATTTCCTTCATCCCCAACATGTGAAGAACTAGTGTTATTATAGATGTTTTGAATTAGTGACTCATGATGTAGTGGGAAATGAATAGGTGGTTGATTCAACCATGCCTGGCATGCTTCATCTCTTAGTTGTGATCGTTTAATAGAAATCTCTTGATTTGATATTGTAACAGGGTGCACTGCTAGATGACAGACATTTCGCTCATCATCAGAATCCTGATTGTAAAAATACTGAACATTACATCGATAATATTAGTAACACAATGCGTTTAGTATGTTCAAACATTATACCAAACATTTGTTAGAAGCGTGTAATTGTTTTTCCCAATAATAAATATGCGACCAACCACTTTATCAAACAAATGTCGATTTAAGTAATACATTTACATTAGTTCCATTGAAAATCCAAAAATATGATTACTCAATCATCTTTTTCTTATGCCCCAAGGGGATGTCTAAAGGTACACCCAATGCAAGGTTTTTTTTTACGAGCGACAGGTAGTCTATGAAAGTTATTGTTTATCAATAACTCATCATTAGGAGACAAACTATGTATTGCATGCACAAAAACAAATCTGGATGTCTTCCTTTTCATAAAGAACTCTTTATCATTGGAGTGTTCCTGAAAGGAACAATTTACACTAAATAATGAGGACTTACAACTATTTATGAACCTTGTAATATTCCCATGAGTTTGTGGACGACCATCAATATATAACAGGTTTTTCTTGTTAAAGTTTCTACAAGCATAACAGTTCATGCACATACGATACATGGAAATGATATGTTTGTATTTAACAATATTCAAGTAATCAAACCGACTATAAAGAGGACCAAAAAATGGCACAAGTGCTACTGATTGCTTAGGAGGAACATATACATGTGAAAAGATGAGCAACCCAAGATTTGCAACATCTATTTTAGACTTGACAATCATATAACTATTACCACAAAAACAGAATTTGGTTCCAACATCGGGCACGGGCATGGAAGACGGCCAAACACCATACACAGTTCGATTGTAACAGGTTTGGTATTTACTTTGTGTATATATAAGAAGAAGGAAGTCATCGCTACCTTCCAACAATTGAACCAACTTTGGTGTGTACTTGGACACTTTTATTCTCAGCTCATACAACTTTTGAATCTCCTAGTAGAGATGTTTTGGGTAGTATTGTTAGCATACTTTGGCTCACTAAAAATTTGTTGACTCAACAGAAGGAGACAGATTGGTCAATTTAGGATGAAACATAATTGATCTAGATTTCAATTTTTTTAAAAAGGAGCAAATGGAAGTGTTCCTACGTGTATTTTCTATATCACTTATTGGATTCTTGACCATAGTGGGAGGTATTAGGCTATTGTCTTTGGGTAGTTGATCATTAATATAATGGGACAATGTGACACATCGAGGGTTCTCCTTCTTCACTTTACATTTTGAACAACCACATACTACTGAGGTGTCATAAAATAGATCTAATTCATTGTATAATACCAATGACCTAGGCTAGTTGTTGGGAGATGGCATGTTACAATTGATAGGGTAAATAACTTTTCCAGTTTCATCAAACATCTGTTTGTGGTATCTTTCTCCTGATAATATTTTGTTGCATTTTTGAATCAGTGGAGTATCTTGCGCATCCTAACTTGATCTTGAATCATGATTCTATAAAATTCAATGAACAATTATTCAAATGCATGTGCATATATAACATAAATTCAATGAGATAAATGAATTATAAATAAAATCTAGAATTGTCGCAAACGATGAGGGAGAACTTGAAGAACTTTGCAATGATATGGGATGAGATGGAATCTAAAGAATTAGCCATTTGATACTATAAACGTTTTTTTCCCCGCATTTGAGCTAAAACAATCATCAATACATGAATAAATTCTTAAAAGAAAATTTGTGAAGCATAGAACAATCTAAATTCAAACATAATTTCGAATGACTTTTAAAAGTTAACAATGCGCCTAATTATATTCTAACGCCCCATTGCTTCAATATATACAAAATGTATCTAAATTACGAAAGACACTGAAGAGTGACCTCTATTTTTGTCTCCACAAAACAAAACCTTCATAATATTTAATTATGGATGTTTGCATTTGTATTTTGTGAATTACATTATTTGTCGGTGCGTTTTTACATAAAAACCACATTGATGCACTATAAACTGTATAGTGCACTGAAAAACTAAGTTACAAAAAAAACAACAAGCACATTTATCATCAATGCGCTGAAATATACAATGAAAAAATGTGAAGGAATTTCATTTTTTATAAATGTACATGTTTATAAATGAAAACCCTAATCATTATTTCATTCTTTTGCCAAAATCTAGAGGGTAGATTTGTGCAAGAGAGATTTACCAGCAAAGACTTTGGAGTGAGCATATTTTTTTGAAGAGCTAAATTTGTAAGAGATCATGATAGGTCACATGCAAATCTGCATATGAGAAATTTCAGGTATGTGATTTCATTCTATTGATCATCTTAATCTTTCCCCTATTTGATTCAAGCAATTTTTAGTGCATTCTCAAAAAATTAAAAGAGTTTTGTAGTTACCTTTGGTATTGGAAACCCTAACTTCCTTGTTGTTTCTCTTGCTTTCCCTCTAAATATTTCACAACAAGATTTTTTTTTTACACAATAGATTTTTATAGGGTTTCCTTACTTGTATATGGGGCGTTTGGTATCTCTAGCAATGGGACCACTCATTACATTGGATCCCAAACCCAATCATTGTCATTTTTCTTATAAAAAAATGCTTTCACGGTTAACAGTGCACATTGTACAGGAATAACGCATCATTGCGCATGTCCCTGTCAACAACACCATTGAGTTTAAAATGAAAATAACATTATTTTTAATATCGAAAGCACCATGTTTTAAATTTGTTCATAAGTTCGGTGGTGCACAATAAACAATACTGAGCCACCGATACTTCTATTAATTTATAGATCACTGTGTCAATATAACAATTTGTAAACAAAACATTTTCGATTTCATAAGAGCACAATTATCATATATCAGTGTGTATACATATGCTTATTGCACTGATGCATATTGTTTTATTATACTCACCGAAATCTTATTTTGTTAAAAATATTTTGTAATTTTTATATCTGATGAATCTTGAATTCTTTTTTTTATAGAAGATGGTTGATAGAAGTTCAAGAAAAACAACTTATTCCAACGAGCACGATGGTAGCTCATCCCAACAAGAGAACAAGAGAACAAGGCAATTTCTTTAAGTTTTATTAAACAATTAATATATTTGAATTATCTATAGGTTTAAATTAATGATGTGTATTGATTAAGACGTGCTATGTAGAGTAAAAACTTGAAGAAACTTGATAAGATTATTTGCAATATGAGTGCAAAAGAGCATAAAATATTTATGGAAATGTTGCAAAGAGAGGAATTAGGTGGATCAAAAGGTAATAACCATGAAGTTTTTCTTTGACTTTTTACTAAAAATGATTTTCTTAACATTAATCGCTAACATGTTTTAAACACTCAATTTCACATTTTTTAAATGTTGTGCAGGGATTGATAGCGAGGGAACACAATATCATTCTAAGAAGATAAAAATTGTGAAGGATGTAAGTGATGATGACTTGGTGCTTAGTTCATTTGGAGTGGTGTTAGAAGTAAGTGAGGGGCAAATTATTTTACAAAACTTTGAGGGATATAGTGGAAATAATGTATAGATAAAATTTCCACTTACAATACAAAAATCAACCCAATGACTCCAAGAACCAAGTTATATATAAACTATAAGAAGCATTTTCCGAGCAATGGTCAATGAGACCTGTGAGACTTGCAATAGCAAAAACTTACAATAACACAAAATAATCATTTAAAAATATTATTACTAAACATGTTTTTCTATAATATGTTCTAAAAATTACCAAATTATTTTTTTTGCTATATTTACCTTCATGTCGATTTAAAAAAAAAATAGTGCCTTTTGTGTTTCAGGAAGATTATGAAAATTCCAAGGAACAAACAAGGGGAAAACCAATACATGCTAGTAGGGATTTCCAAAAACGTGTACAATAAGATGCTAAAAGAAATGAACATAACTGCATCGTAGGAGGAGCCATCCTAACAACAATGTGAATTAGAGGTATGTAATCATTCATTTATTTTTTTATGTACATCGAATTTAATTATCACATGAAATACTAATTTTCAATTGTTTTGTTGTAGAAAAGAAAATAAAAATGGAACCCATTCAACACATAGGATAGGACGTCGATGAATAAAAGGGTTGATCGTAAAGTTTGCGAGTACTTACATCTTCAACCTTACTTAAGATTTCATGTTGTTGTGATGTTTATATTTAAATAATCAATTTACACTCGTCCATGGATGTCTTCTAATAGGTGTTAACTTTCAAAGAAGAGCCAACCAAATAATTGATAGACATTGAGTTAAGTATGGGTTGTGAGTATATGTTGAAGTATCAAGGTTTAATTGAACAATTGGTAAGTAACTATGTTGTTTAACTTCTCTTGTTTTATAATTAATGGAACAACAAGAAACCTTTATATTAATTATATTGACTGCGCTTTGTCATGGCATATTAAACATGCATGAAACAAAATATGGAGTGCAACCAACATAAGATATTTTGAGAGACAACATGCAACATGGATTCGAAATAATGTGTATTGTTTATAAAACACTCCTTGTTATGGTACAATTTTTTTAATTTATGCAATCATGTATATTCTACTATATATATATATATATATATTAAAATTTATTTATATGTTTGTAGATGAAACATAAAGAGGCGGAACATAAAAAACAAGTCTATCAAGAAAACATTAGGTTAAATAACCAAAGTGCAATATCGCCTACAAGTGATGAAGAAATGAGGTATGAATGCAACTCGAGCGATGAAAATAGTTCAAGTGACGAATGATAATCAATACAATTGAATGTCACTGCAAGTTGTATGTTTTGGAATATTTGTCTATGAAAATCAATGATTTTGTTTAATGTATTCGACATATTGTCCCAATTGCATGAGGACATGTTACCAATAAGTGTAACAATTACATATTGGTTGTATTTTGATTATTGTGAACCGTTACATTGTCCCATTTTGTATGATGATGGGTCTCTTATTCATATATAATAAAATGGGTCTCTTATTTTATTGTATTGTCGAATGTTGTAACATGTTGCAGTGTTGATAAATTAATATATGGATTATTTACATTATTACAAATAATAGAGGTGTAATCTATTGGATACCACATTAATGCAATCATTATATCAAAATGCAATAACAAAAATATAAAAATCAATATTATTATAAAAAATATTTGATTTTGAGATGATTAAAAATTTATTAAAAAACAATTAATTAAAATATATACATCTTGATGTACTGTATTATTTTGAACTCACTAAACGATGTGTACCATAAAATAGAAAACAATGTGTTTTGTGAGTTATATGCACCGATGCCTATTAATTACATTGAAACATTGGTGCTAAAAATTGTAAAAAAGCACCATTGTTTTAAACGACATAATGTATGATTATACTTATCATTTCAAAATATTATGGTGTGCATGATTACAATACTCATTGGTGTTTTACAAATAATATACGCAACGAGGATTTACATATAATATATGCACCGATGCTTAGTAACAAAGAGTGGCACTGACATCTCACCTCAAATGTTCGAAATTTCACTTCCCTCCGATGCACATGGTAATATAGGAACTGGTGCATACAAATTTTACGAGGATCGGTGTGCCATAAAACAAAAAGAATGACTCGATGTGTAATATTTATACGAACATCGATGCTGCATAAAAAAAAACCAATACAAATCGGTGTGTACATAAACCCACAAAGTACAAGTGCTGCACACAACAAAAAAGACAGAATTGGTGCGTAATAATTATAAGAGCACTAGAGCATTTTAGGTTTATGCATGCACCGACACAATTTACTTAAGAATGCACCAGTGCATTTGACCAATACAAGCACCAACAAAAAAACCTAAAAAAACCTTTGCCCACCCATTTTTTTTTAATTATATGGAACATCCGTTAAAACCTCTGCTACGAATAACAAAGGTTGTAGCAGAGGTTTTTTTGAAATTTTTTCCCAATATTATAACACTAAAAACCTCCTCTACTAGGTGTTTTACTTGTAGTGGCTCATAGTTCATATTCATAGTTTTTAACTTCCAATGGTTCTCCTTCCCTTCAACCCAATTATTTTCCCCAAAATCACACAACCACTTCTCCTTTCCCCAAAGTCCCCTTTATGCCTCCTCTACCATTGCCTTCCTAGACTCCTTGGGAATGTCCTAGTAAGGTCAACTATTATAAAATAATCCTTCCCCCACCTACCCATATCTATTCACCTGACAATTATCTAATCCATTAATTGAAATTTAATTTGTGCAGGTCACAGAATCCAATATTACTAAATGAAAATCAATCCAAAAGATATAAGATTTCTCATTTACTATAATGTAATAAATCTTGAAATAAATCCAACAATTTAATGAAGTAACATTATAATCCTTTAATTTTAATTATACTACAAACATCACACATCCACCATAAATAATAATATTATTATAACCAATATATATTGTAATACCACTAGTGTACACGTGCAAGGTATGTATACATAATTGGCACATATATAACTCGCATGTACTAATGATAACAACCATCACATTTAATGCATAGTTCCTATGTTCTCTCATCCAATCATGCAAGACAATAATCCTTAAACATAACATCCAACTGTCTTATTGACCAAGTTACAATATTCCAGTATGAATGAAAAATTACATCCAAAATCAATCATAATGAATTAATTAAGAATTTAATACACAAATAAGACTATGTAAGGCACCAGGTTTACATTTTTAATTCCCAACAACACTCTTAACTACATCAGATCACCCTTCCTCCCGAACCTACTTCCATCTTCCACATCCTATCATTTCCTCTACTAGACTATGTTGGAACATCGACTATATTGACCTAACTCTAGATAGAACCTACAACCGGAAGTGTCAACTATCGTGACCAAGCTTCCCCGCTAGGTAATTGGTAGTTTCCAACACATGTCTATTGGAGTTTGGCTTAACACAACCCTCCCACAACTCCAGTTTTCAAAGTATAAATGGTGGGAAATACCTCCACTCCTATGATAGAACTAGGGTCAACACTTTATCATTGACGACAATGTGACATTGTTGTTGTTCTTAGATATTTTTCATTGAATATCCATTTTGGTAACCATGCTTCTTGTAAAACCTGCACTTGCCTAAATATCATAGAAATGTACTGAAATAGTAATTAAATAACATGATAATGCTTCCTAACATACCATTTTACCATTTCTCTTTCGATGTCCACAATACCTATGACACTGTAGTATCTCACTAATCTGGCTATCACTTAACCCATTTAATATGTAGGTGAGTTTACAACACAAGATCATGCATAACCATAAAATTATCTATATGTGATTGCCATGTTACTCATCAATGAATAATGTAAACTAGCTAGTTATTCATCATGTGCATGGTACCCATTGATTCGTTCAAACATATCATTCAAACTAGTATCCACATACTAAAATCTTTCATTTAAAACATGCATGCTAGAAGTAAACCACACAACACATATCATTAATCACATAAACAATAAATGTTCATAACATTCACATATATGTAGGTCCACTTGTCTATATACTAAAGTCCCATCATCCTGACAAAGTTCCATAGATAATAAGCAAAGAAATACAAATAGGTCGTAATGTAATTAGCTACCTAATCAAAATGGGGCGTTACATACACCCACCCTTTTGGAAACTTCGTCCCGAATTTATGGTAAAAAAAGCATGGGATGATCTCAACGCATGGTCTCTATGTCCTCCCAGGTAGTAGATCATGGGCTATAATTGTCCCACTAGACCTTAACCTGGTCTAACAAGCATTGCCTGAGTTGTCGGACCTGATAGTTCAATATGCTCAATGGTTCTTCCAAAATGGTTTCCACGTCGAAGACTCGAATTTCCTTTTTGTTGAGTTTGTGAGATTCATCAACAACATAATTTTGTAATACAAATACATGAAAAAACATCATGAGTTTTATGCAAGTGGAATGACGGTACAAAATGATAGGCAATTAGTCCAATCTTTCTCGAATTTTGAACGAACATATAATCAAGGTGAAAACTTTGTTCGCTTTCCAAACCAAATGGTACTCTTATTAGGCCCAATACGAATAAAAACATGATCTCCTACTTTAAAACTTCAGTCAATCTTATGTGCATCGACATAACTCTTCTATCAATCTAATGATTCATTTCATTGTTTCCTAATCTGAATCACATGTTCTTCTATCTCTTGAATCAATTTTGGCCCTAATGTCACTTGGTCCTATAACATGTCCCAACACAATGTTGTCATGCATGGTCTTCCATACGAAGCTTGATAAGGATGCATCTAGATTGAGCTATGGTACTTGTTATTGTAAGCAACCTCCATCAAAGGTAGGTAATTTTTCCAATGGGTTTGGTTATCCATGACATACATCCTAAGCATGCCTTCCATACCCTGATTCACTCTTTCCGTTTGCTCATCCGTTTCAAGATGATACATTAAGATCAATTTCAACTAAGTCCCCAATATTGACCGCAAACTTGTCCAAAACCTAGATGTAAATCGAGAGTCTCTATCAAAGATGATCTTCTTGTGTAACCCATGCAAATGAATAAATTCACTTATAAACACTCACGCCACATCATTGACATCATATGTATCTCTGATTGGAATGAAATGTATGCTTTTTGTCAATTTATTAGCTACAACCAAAATGACATTGTTCCTTTGTGATGTGGGAGGCAATCCCATAACGAAATCCATAGAAATGACTTTCCATTTGGACATAGGAACAACATGTAGTTGTAAGAGTCCTAATCGGTGGTGATGATCAACCTTTACCTACTGACACTCAAGAAATTTAGCAATGAATTGGACTACAACGCGCTTCATGCTTGCTTAGAAGAAAATATTCTTTGTGTCTACATACATCTTCTTCACACCAGGGTGCACACAATAAAGTTCTCTATTGTCTTCCTCAAGGATAGTGCTTCAAATATCTCCTTCCTTGGGGTGCATCCTCCCTTGAAATCTCAACAACCCATCCGCTTCAAGGACATACCCTTTGAACTTAGGATGTAACCGCATCCCATTCCAAATTGCCTAAGTAACCTTCAAATACCAACTATCTCCCAGAAGATGTCCCAAGACTTGCTCCCTCAAATTGACCTTTAAGATAACCAAGGAGAAGATCCATGACCTTCTACTTAGGGAATTGGCCACCACATTCTCCTTTCCCTTAATGTACAAAATTCCAAAATTGTACTCTTTCATAAACTCATTCCACTTCCTTTGCCTGGAATCTAGATCCCTTCGAGTGAAGAGATGCTTCAAGCTTTTATGATTTGTTTTGAGCACAAAGATTCACCCAACAACATAATGCCTTCAAATATTTAGAGCTAGCATCACGACTACCAACTCTAAATCATGCATGGCAGAAAACTCCCACGATGCTTTAGCTTGTGAGACACATACTCCATCACTCCCCCATCTAATATTAATGTAACACCCAACCCTTTCTTTAAAGCATCTGTGCACACTGTGAAGTCTTTAACTATATCAGGTACTCATAGTATCAACACATTAGTTAATAATCTCTTAAGCTCGAAGAATGTGGCATCACATTCTTCACTCCACTCATACTTGATTCCCTTGTGTTGCAAGATAGTGATGGGTTTTGAAATATTTGAGAATCCTTCCACAAACCTTTAATAGTATCTAGCTATCCTGATGAAGCTTCACACCTCATGAACATTTTTTGACATTGGTCGATCCATTACGACCTTCATTTTTTCCAGGCCCTCTGAGATTCTTTCTCCTAAAATAATATGACCAAGATAGTGAATCTCTTTTTGAAAGAAAGAAGAATTCAATAACTTTCCGTAAAATTTGTTTTCTCTTAAGCATGATAGAATTAACCGCAAGTGCTCCTCATGTTCCCTTTCATTCCTGGAATATACGAGAATATCATCTAGAAAGACCTGCACAAAGCGGTCTAAATACTTTCATAATACACTATTAATGAGGCTCATGATTATAGCTAGTGCATTGGTCAAACTGAATGGCACCGATATGAACTTGTAGTGCCCAAACTGAGTCTGAAAGTCAGTCTTAGGAATGCCAACTTCCTTAATCCTTAACTAGTGATAATCTACTCACAAATCATTTTTTGAGAAATCATTGCTCCTTTAATATGGTCAAAAGATCATCTATTTGAGGTATTAGGTAGCTATTCTTCACTATGACTCTGTTTAGATCCCTATAATATATGCACAATTGCAAGGAACCATCCTTCTTCTTGACAAATACTACTGGTGCACCCTATGCTGAAACACTAAGCCTAATAATCCCTAAATATAGCAATTCCTTCAACTGCATATGCAACTCACAAAGTTTTGGAGCCATCATCCTGTAAGGTGTCTTGGACATTGGCTCCACATTGGGTTTTAGCTCAATCATGAAATCAAGTTCCCTCTTAGGAGATAACCCTCGAAATCATTTGCGGAAAACATCCATGAATTCTGATAAGACCAGGTATTGATATAAAGAGGGTACCTTTCCATCACCTACTGCCTCTACTACGTACAACCAATATGCTTGCCTCAATAAACGTTTAACTTTCATTGTCAAGATGAAACATAGAGACACCTTCCTCTTAATATTGTGGATCCCAATTGACCTTCTGTCATCTTCTAAACAAATCACCCTCTTCTTGAAATAATCTACAAAATCTCGATGAACTTCTAGCCAGTCCATACTAATAATTAGATCATTAGTCCCTAGGGCAGTGATGTACACTTTTAACCTAGTTGTACACACCCCTAGGTCTATAAAACATTTATCAACACTAGCTCCTATTTCTTGCTTTACCCCAAAATCCATCTCAACTTGTTTAAATTCATCATGCTCATAAGCTACCAACCCACAATTTTCTAATGCACAGGGTAAAATAAAATTATTTGTTGCACCAAGGTCCAAAATCAAACACGATTTTAATTTTGACATTGTTTAGTTTACCCGATGACTCCACCATAGTGGATTGATGATTGGCTCAACAATTATTAACCACTGGATATATTTGGTGGCTACTACCTACCTTCCTCACTGGGGAATTCCCTTCTGTGTGCATGGTGCCAGATTATGACCATGGGTAGTCACACTGGTAATGAGGACCTCCATACCCTTCACCCCCAACAAGTAATGTGCGGTGGAATTTGCACATTGTTTTGTAGAGACCTATGAAATGGTTTCCTTCCCCTAGAATCCATGCCCCTGCTAATAGTTCCTCGTGAATGCCTTGTTGTATGAGTCCCTGATGATGCATGAGATGCTACACTTGATGTCATCAAAACACTTGCCACAACAACTCTGGGTGCAACTCTATTTCCATAAGGAGGGGGCCTAGAATGTAACGCCCCATATTTTGACCCTGGACAATTAGAACTTTGATTTTTCTCATCTTAGTAATTCATTGCTTAGTAATTATTTGGGCTCAATTACGTTGATATAGGCATTTGAGATGTGTACATATGGACCTATTTATGTGTTGCATAATATTAATTTTACTATTATGTTCATTATGATGATAGTTATGTGATTTGTTTAAACATGCAAATTTAAATG
The DNA here is from genome assembly GCA_000966675.3 of Picea glauca. Lineage (NCBI taxonomy): Eukaryota > Viridiplantae > Streptophyta > Pinopsida > Pinales > Pinaceae > Picea > Picea glauca. The sequence continues at coordinate 92,897 of JZKD02S2044592.1, read as the reverse complement.
TGGAATTTCAGTACATGGATACTAGATGAAACTTGTGTTGTGAATGTATAATAGATGTGAGGCATGGTGTAAATAAGCATACATTTATTTATTCAATGAAAATAAAAATATGGATTTTCATATGAAATTTATGATGTGTTTTCATGGATATGAGTATTGGTGATCTAATCTATAGGTCGATGAGATTTGTAATAACCAAATGTGTAATAGCCAAATAATTGTAGTGTTGAGATATCCTAGATGTCCTAGACATCAAGAAGATAACACATGCTATAAGTTTTACTTATGATCTAATTTATGATTTCAAATATTGATATGATATGTGGTAAGTTTGGTTTTTACATAATGCACAACTTTCCTAGAGTGGTTGTTCGATGGCATGACCCTAAGAACAATAGTTGCACAATATGGTTCAATATAGGGTGTTGACCCTAGTTATATGAGGAGGGGTGGAGGTATTGCCCATAGTTTATCCTCCGAAACCTGGAGTTGTGGGAGGGATGTGTTAAGCCACAATCCCCTAGATGTGTGATGGCAATTGCCAATTGACTGTTGGGGAATCTTGGTCAAGATAGTGACACTTTCACTTACAGGTTCTATCTAGAGTTAGGTCATTATAGTTGATGCTTTAACTTATTCCATTAGAGGGAATTATATGGTGTGGAAGATGGAAGTAGGGTAGGGAGGAAGGATGATTCAATGATATTTGAGAATACTAATTTGGTATTAGAGGTGCCACTCTTGTTTTCTCTCTTGGTTCCTATCGTGTTTAAAACCGTCATTTTTATTACCTTTTGATATTTTAACTGTGATGATCAATTATTGATGAATTATTGTAATTTTTTTTCATTAAGATTACTAATGATGCATTTACTTGATCTATTGTCTTGCGTGCCTTAGTGTGATCATACAAAAACTATGCACTAGAGGTGGTAATTATTTATTGTTAGTACGTGCATAGGCTATGTCCACTAGCTACACATAGACACCCTACACATGTACACTAGTATAATTAATTGATGTATTAATTATGAAACTAGGTTATTAACTATTTAATTGAATGGTTTAATGATTATGCACATTATATTGCATACATAAATATCTAGTAGCATTAAATACCTTCTTTGACTTGATTGATAATTGTTATGATGAATTAAATGAGTATGGTGGGTTGTCATAAATTTTGGGGAAAATTGTCAAGTTGCATTTATAAGCTAGCATGAGAAAAAAGACTTTGAATTCTACCTATTGTTATTTTATGTAAGTCATTTATATTTTAGTTTTATTTGCACTTTTCCCCAAAAATCTGGATGTGGAGGTTGATGACTAATAACGAGGGTGGTTGAGGAGACTTGGAGAAGGGGGTGTGGAAACTTGATAAATATGAAGAGGAAGTGGTGTTGAAAGGGAAGAAAATTGGAGCTTGTGGGGAGTTTGGATAATTCTTGGAAGATATATTTATTGTGATAGTTTTCTTAGAGCATACGTTCTTTATTGTTCTTGGAGTCATAGGCACGAAAGGCGAAGAAACTGAAAGGTTGGGAGGATAATTCCGTTTTTTTATTCTGAGCAAGTGGGAAAAGAATTGGGAAAAGAATGTTTGGAAGAATATTCTTACTACTGGAATGACTACATTGCAAATGATCAACTTTAACATACTAGGATGGAGGTATTTTCTTTGTATGCATTTCTTATGTTTTTGCTATTCCATTTAAAGAGTAAAAATTTGTTACATCAAATATTTTAATGCTTGTGTGAATAAGTTTGCAAATATGATTTCATAGCCTCCCATGGAGGGGTGCTACATAGAATTTCTTCCTTTGGAGAAGGTTTGAGGGGGCTTCCCCACAATTATGACTATTGTGGAATGACAAATCTCATGCCCCCTTTGATATTCAAAAGTTCTTTTGCATAACAGACATTTTCAAATGCTTTAGCAATCGACCCCCACTCTAAAACTTCAAAGGGGGTGGCTGTTATATATATAACACACACCCACACCAAGCGAAGCACCAAAGATATATATATATATATATATATCACCATGTTGCTATATATAATAATAATATCTAAATATTACTATTATGTTCTCCTTGTTGTTAATAATAATAATGTCATATATTAAGATATGAAATGGATTAAATATGATATACTCTTCAAGCAATCCATTGACATAAGAAGATATTCTTATTAGATAATAAGAGATTCTTATAACTTTCCATTGATTAAAATATAACGAATATAATATATAACAACATGTGTGTATACACACATATGAGTGAGGAAATCGTGAAATAACAATGTTTTCTATTGACACTTTAGGGTACTTGTAGATAGATTATACATCTCGATGTACAAGTTATCCATAAACGAAAGATTTATTTAACAAATTGGTGTTTTGTGTTAAGTACCTGAGTAGATCTACAAATATAACCACCACAAATATTGAATACACAATAGATCCACATAGAAATATAGAAGAAACCACACTTTATTATAGAAAACCCTTGAGGTAGGGAAACACAATACAATGGATCCTATTATGCAAGGGATCCTCTCCTATTCACTTGCCTCTTAAAGGGGGAAACCTCCTAATGAGCTTCATCTCCAAATACAATACTTCTCTTCATATCCCATTAAATTACTTGAACCCCTTTATATAGTTCTACCAACCACCT
>JZKD02S2044592.1:37847-52500 GCA_000966675.3 Picea glauca | reverse complement strand
CCAAGTTAGAATCTGTCACAAAACTAGGAGGTTGTTCCATGAAAATTTCTTCAAATAGGTCTCCATGAAGAAAGACACTCTTCACATCCATTTGATGGATTTTCCATCCAAAACAAGAAATAAGGGAAATAATTATTTGAACATAGTACATCTTTGCAACAAGGGGAAAATGTCTCGGTGTAGTCAATACCTTCTTGTTGAGAAAATCCCTTTGCAACCAAGCATGATTTATGTCACTCAACAATACCTTCAGAGGCAATTTGGTCCTGTAGACCCATTGACGCTTTGCAATATTATTTCCTTACGGTCGGGGAACTAAGTCCCAAGTATGATTCTTCGATAAAGAATCAATTTCTATTTGCATAGCCTGTTCTCATTAAATTCGTCCTTGAGCATCTGAGTAGGAAATAAGATCAAAAGTTTCAAGAACATGAGTCATCAATACAACGTTGCCATGTTGCTTTTGACTTCGTGTTTGTTGTCCGGAGGAAACATCACCAACATCAACTCCTACAACTTAATTTGTCTTGGAATCCCATATGGATAGATAAGAAACAGGTGAATTGTTGTTCACTGCTAAAGGTCGATCATAAGTTAGAACAATTTCAGTCGATGGAGATGGAAGACTAGTCGAAGCAAACATCAACAAACTAATTGACTCAGAGTTTGATGGTCTAGTCGAAGCAGGAACAATGTTCGATTATCTAGTCAAAGGAATGAAAAATGGAACATGAGAACCAATGTTAGAGACATCATCAAAGGGATCATCCTACAACAATATAGAGGAGGAATTCAACAACTTGATTCCATAAGTATTATCATCAAACCATACATTTCGTATGATAATAATTTTCCATTTGACAAGATCAAACAAACGATAGGCCTTAGACTCTTCAGAATATCCCATCATGATGAAAACATGACTCCTTGCATACAAATTATTTATACAATCATAAAAAATATGAGCTCAGAAAACACATCCAAACATGCAGAGGTGGTCGAATGAAGGCTTCTTTTCACACCATCATTCGGCTAGAGTCATGGAAGGAACAACTCGAGTCGAGATGTGATTGAACAGATAGTTTCCACAATATACCGCTTCAACCGAGTAGTGAGGATGTAGATCTTTGGCCTACAAAAGAAATCTATCCATTTCAACTAACGTCCAATTCTTGCGTTCTGCGATGCCATTATGATGAGGTGTGTAAGGAACTGATCATTGCTAGTCAATTAGAGATTGAACTAGGTATTCTTCAAAAGGTCAATTTCATACTCACCACCATTGTCCGATCTCGTGAACTTGATGGATCAACCACATTTCTTTTCAACAAAGGCTCTAAATTCATTGAACTTTTCAAATACAAGATTCTTATTCTTCAGAAAATAGACCCAAATGAAATGATAGAGATCATCAATGAAAGTCAAAATATACCTTGCACCTGCCAAGGAGGGTGTATATTTATGCAATAGACATCATTGTGAACTAGCTACAAGAGGTTCTGTGCTAGACACACTTTTCCAGAGTCATGGGGTGCTTGATGACGCTTTCCAAGCACACAAACTTTATAGACTCCTTCATGGGGAAACATTTTAGGTACACTAGCAACCATGTTCTTAGTTTCCATCAATTACAGACTTAAAAAATTCAGTTGTTTGAGTCATTCATGCCAAGTTCAAATTCACTTAGCAGTGTGAACAACAAGAGCAGTCGGTTCATTGTTGGGTCAAGTCACGTCACAAATTTTTTATAGACTCTCCTTTGGGTCGAGAAACTATCTGAAGAAAATCAATTGAACTTTCTTCAAATCTTGAACAAAGAACTGACCTGGCCAAAATTCTATAAGATTACATGTTTTTGTTAGTTGAAAAACAGAGAACAGATTGGCACTAAGGTTTGGCACATGATAAACGTTGAAAATTCTCCCATGTCAATAGGTAACATCACCCTGACCAACAATATCGAGAGAAAAATCATTGGCAACATACATCTTCCTCTCCTTGGTGTCATTCAAGGACGTAAACAAGGAAGCATCCTTAGCCATAAGATTAGTGCACCAGAGTCGAATATCCATTTGTTCTACATAGAATGAAACAACAAGGCTTGAGAAGTTTCGACATGGAAGGTGAAATTATCAACATGTCGACGAACAATGGACATGTCTCCTTCAAGGCATTTAACCTTCTCTTCTAAGTCATCTCTCTTCTTATAGCAAACTTTCTCCACATGTCCAGTCTTTCCATAGTACTGACATGTCTTCTTATTTTGACTTTGATGAGGTGCATTTGTTTTCCCTTTAGGTTTCTAGTCGTGGTATCCAAGTCTCTGTGTAGTGGTATCAAACCGTCCTCTTTCCCTATGATTCGACTTGCTCTTTCCCTTGAGCAAGTGGGTTTGATGTTTGCCACCAAATTTCCCTTCTTCAAACAATGTGTGCTAATCAATAATCAAAATACCACATAAATATTCAAAGGTATAATCCTTACCATATTCCTTGCATGCCTTCCAGTTGGTGTGGAAAGTAGAGACGAACACGTCGAATGGTGTTGTCAGATTCATCAGGACCACCTGGATGAGTTGTCCATCTTTCTTCTAACAATTATTTCCACATTCACCCAATTTCAACTGGAGTTCCTTTACAATGCCACATAGTCCTCAATTATGTAAAAATAATGAGGATTGAGAGAGATCAACTCTTTCTCCCATTGCATGACATGGATTTCGTTGAATCTATCAAAAAACAACTTCAACTTCTTCCATACTTGATGAGGGAAATTGATTCCACTGATGTGAAAACAAATCTCCCGCAAGATATAGGTCGTGATGACCCCCACTACCTCATCCTTTTTTCCATCAACAATAAACTTTGCCTGATCATCTGTTGAACCTAGAATTGCAATCTTCATATATTTCCACAGTCCTTTACTCTTCAGTAGGGTTTCCATGTCTACTGCCCATACTATATAAGTTGATCCATTCAAAATTACAGGATCAATCTTTGATATCTATAGATAAATGTTCTGTTTCAATAAATTCCAATCGACAAATCACCAACCCAGATTCAATCACACAACATATCCGAATGTAAGGCTCAAAATTCATTCACTTTACCAAATAAGGAAGCCAAATTTTCCCAACTTGCATTTGGAGTTTTATATTCACTAATATGAAACAATAACCTATTTGAAAAATGCAAGGAAAACAAACTCATAGATTCATCAAGTTTGTTTTGATAGGAAAATATCTCAATTTCCTTGGTAAACATTGGTTGTGCCTCAACTAACATTTTCTAAATCCATTTAGATTGCAACAACTATTGCATATTGAGTTTCCATGTGTGATAATTATGGGGAGTTAGGAGCTCAATAGTCCTTAATTCCACCAATTTATCAATAGAGAATAAATAAAAAAAACACTAGATCTGTGTCTATAATCTCCAAATTATGTTGAAAATGTAAAAAATGGAACCCTAGGCTCAAAATAAAGAGATCTAAAGGAAATATTTACAACAAATGATTAAACAATTGGGAGATTTAAACAAACCATAATACCTTGATGTGTAAATTTATGTGTGGTTGGGTAGATCAAAAATTTGAGCTTTTATATATGAAGTTTGTGCAACTGAATTTGAGTGATGACAGGGTCTAACAAAGAGTAAATAGCCACTCCCGTAATACATTAGAGCTTCTAGATGTGATGGGAGAGCGCATGAAAGTTTTTATGGGAGAACCTGCCCCTACACCTAATCTTGGCCGCAAAGGAGGGCCATCTGTCATGGCCAGTGTGACCTCAAATTTAAGAAGCTATAGTGGTAAAGTAGATGATGACAACATCATAGATGACCCTTCCTTGTTGATGATATGTTTCCTTGAGAAGGAATTACACACTGGAATAAAATTGATGCTCTATAGTCAACTACTCAGGAGATCAAGCCTAGACAGTAGAATATTCTTCCTTTCGTGTCATTTGGCTGAAGCTATTCCATTCTCCTCTAATAAATTGTTCATGGCATTGAAGAAGCTCAATATATCTCAAGGATTTGACACAAGCCTTAGAATCCTACATTTTGTGAATGTTCACAATGTGGTGACAAAGATACCCGATGATAATTTTTTGGCTTTGGGAAAATGTGATGGATAGAGTTGATCCATTTTATCTGTGGTCGAAGCACTAGATCTGCAACCATAAACATGCTTTTGCAAACAGTGTATTTTTTATTTTATTTGGATCTTGGAGATCACACAAACTCCAAATATCTCTTAAAAAATGTGAGAAGGGGTTTGTAGAGATAGCTCTGATACCATGAAGATGTTTAAAAGAACATCTCAAGAACATAAACTACTGCAAAACCAAAAAAAACTTCTACAAGAGAGAATGAATTTGATCTATTATATATACTACGAGTAAAATATAAGAGAATGTCTTCTATATATGTAATGTCCCCTTCCAATTGATCATGACAGAGGATGACTTAGTAGCCTATATGAATCCCATAGGCTATAGAAAAAGGGAGTCACATGGATTTATTTAGTGTCACCGAGTTAACATATGACAAATTCTAAAGTGACATTAAATAAAAATAAAATAATTAATTACTTAAACATTAAAAAATGATTTTTAATGTTAAAGTGAAAATTGGATGGAAAATAAGGTAAGGGTTTGATTTGGTCGAAAGGGAAAGACATAGAAGGCTCAGAGGAAGGATAAATAGAGGGGTAACCCTTCACTTTGGAATTATGATTTGATCGAATCTCATTTTGGAGTGCTTTTGGAGGCATTATTTCTTTAGGTTTTAGCAAAACCCTTCCACCATTGTAGTTTAGTTCGGTGGTACAATAACTAGAAAATAAGGGGGATCCATCTAAGATTTCCATTGGATCTTCTATTCGAGGTTTGTTTCAATTGGAGGTATACCGACTTGCATAGGAGATTTGAAAGACTTGCTGGAGGAGGTCGTCTTTGACTTGTAGGTATCAGGATGGGTTTGGGGAAGCATGATAGGAGACATACTCCCTGGTTGAAAATGATCACATCGCGAGGCCTCGCTTGTCACCCAGCCTCATCCTGCAAGGACCTCTACAAACTGAAGTTGCTGAGATACTTAGGCCCATGGTCGATTACCCTTGGAGAGGGTTTCCTGTAGTGGATTCAGTTACCAGAAGGATCATGGCGTTATTACTGGTCATTTTTTCTATGTGTGTGTGTTTGTGCAGCTGCCATTGCAACCAATAGAGATATGTGGGTTTAGTGTTGATGTAACTACTAGTACAACTAATAGAGACTTGTATTGTTGTGATTTCTGAAGATTCCATCCATAATAAAATGCCATGATCATCTCTTCTATTTTTAATACTTGTGATATGTTTGATTAAATTCCTAATATGAGTCTACATGCAATCTATTTGTAATAATTATCCAGTCAGCAAAAAATGTTTTTGCAAAGTGTTTGAAAAAAATACACACCTAAAATACAACTTGAAACATAATATCCTAGACTGCTACAATTGGGAATATTAAAGTGGTATCAGAGTGGGTGATCTTACAAGCCTCTAATTTCTTGAGGTATTGATGCCAATGAAAATTAGAGGACATGGGAAACAACCCACCCTAGGATAAGAGTCATTGGAAGAGGTAGACGTAGAAGCAGTTATGGGGGATCGTATCGAGGATAATACCATACGATTGTTAGAAACCATAGCTAATGGAAAATGATAATTAACAAAACTTATGACACCATTTTTTACCGGAAACCAAGTAAATCAAAACCACGTAGATGCCAATGGGAACCATGCAAAAGCTAACCACAAAGGCGGTAGGGATCCTAAAGGGAGTGATACCTATGTTCCAACATAAAGTATCTTACATATAGGAAGCATGAAGGTACCTAGACAATTGTTACCACCATTCCTTGAGGAGTAGCCTATAAGAGAACATGAAAAACATGGGCTGGTTGACGAGGTCAAAACCTACGTTAGGGAGTATCAATTGCTAGAATAAGGAGCCCAGACAACCATGTCTTACAATAACTACTGCAACCTTGGGATGAGGAACAAACCTAGGACAAACCAAAATCAATAGAATTTCGATCTTCTGCATAAATTGGGGAAGATGACTATCTCATATTTTCACGAATCTAGCAGGTGCACAACATGAGCATGGGTACATAAGTTGGACACTTACTTCTAGCTTAATCCTATGACAGAGGCTGAGGTAATCAAGTTTTCCACCCTTCACTTGGATGGAGAAGCTCATTAGTGGTGGTACCATGAGATATTGACATTAGGGCATGCCAACATCATGTCATATGAGGAATTCACCCATAGATTGATGGACCAGTTTGATAAGAAGGATATGAAGATCCACTTCAAGGAGTTGGCATAGTTGAGGCAAATCAATACACCAGATGCTTATGTCACAAAGTTCCAGTGGATGAAATTCATGGTTTCTGATCTTTATGAATAGAGACTGATGAATCTATTCATGGAGAAATTGGATGAGCCCTTAAGAGAATGGGTGAAGGATTTCATGAAAAAAACACTACAAGAAGCTATCATGTATACCCAAGATATGGCAGAAACAACCCCCAAGAAGACATCGGGAAAAACCTTTATTCCATAGAAAATTTAGGTGATGAAGCCTCCTAGAAGATATGGACAGGGAAGGACATGATAGATGAGGAGACTTGAAGAGAGTCGAGGAGGAAGAAGCTTTGCTACAATTGCAAATAGCCATGGGAACCAAGTCATCAATGTATGGGAAAAGGTAAAGTCCATTGCATTGAGGTGGTTTTTGATGAGGAGGGTGACAATGATGATGAGGGAATTGGACATAAAAATGGGAAGCTATCAAACCTTGATGCTACAGAGAAGGCACCATTGCAGGAGAGCAGAAAGGGAGTGACCGTTGATACACTTTCAGGAGTTCCCAAATATTACAATTTTAGGGTCAGAGGCATTTTGTAGGGGCATAGGCTTACAACACTGATTGATGGTGGGGCCACCCACAACTCATTGATGCTGCACTGGTCACCAGGAGACACATCCCTACAGAGGAATTCAAGGGATTCGACATGTTAGTAGTAGATGGGTACACCATGGCATGTACTTAGAGGATTAGGGGATTGCAAGTAACATTGGGCCACTATACATTGACCGATGACTTTTATGTTGTAGAATTGGTGGACACTCATGTGATGCTAGGAGTTCAATGGTTGTACTCACTGGGAGATATCCACATGAACTATCAAGACATGAGGATGGAGTTCAGGGATAAGAGTGGACAACAAGTCATCTAAGAGGTATGTCGACAAGTCCTCCCCAGGATCATGTCTAACCAATGCATGGATGCCCTTTTTAGACACGAGGACGTGGCTTGTGCAACAAAGTGATTTATCACCATGGAGAAGCCATCACATGATCACCAACACTACCATGCGAACATCCAGGCATTGCTTGGAAATCATGACAGAGTATTTGGAACGTTACTAGTAGGGAGACCACTTGACAGGGGATTTGAGCATGTCATTGATCTATAAGAGGGGTCGAAGCCCATGATCACCACACCATACAGGAATCCGAATAAGTTCAAGGATGAAATAGAGAAGGCCATAAAGGAGCTGCTGGAGATGGGGCACATCAGTCCTAGTTCTAGTCCCTTTTGTTCTTCCGTGGTACTGGTGAAGAAGAAGGATGGCACGATGAGGATTTGCATTGACTATAGGGCACTAAAAAACAAAACTATCAAGAACCGGTACCTAATACCCAATATTGACGAGTTGATATATGAGTTGCATGGGGTGATGTACTTCTTGAAGACTGATGTTCGATCAAGGTACCATCAGATTTGGGTAAGGGAGGAGGACATCCATAAGACAACCTTTAGATGTCACTATGGGCACTATGAGTTTCTAGTCATGCCCTTTGGGATGACTAATTCACCTGCGACCTTCTAGTCATGTATGAACCATATCTTCAACAAGTAGTTGAGGAAGTTCTTACTGGTGTTCTTTGACAATATTTTGATGTACAATAGCACTTTGGAGGAACATCTGAAGCATGTGGACAATATTCTCACCATTATGGAGGAGTAGTCACTTTTTTCCAAGGAGGCAAAGTGTGAGTTTGGGTTGACAATGATCCTCTATCCAGGGCACTTGATTGGTGTTGAGGGAGTAAAGGTGCATCAAGAGAAGATCCAAAAAATCTTAGATTGACCCATCCCGATATCACTCACATAGCTGCAATGATTCTTCGAGATATGAAACTATTATAGGTGCTTTGTGAAAGGATTTTCATAATTTTCTATGCCATTGACATACCTCACCAAGAAGGGTGTGTTTCGATGGTTAGAGGATGCATGGGTGGAATTTGACAAAATGAAGAGGGTGATGAGCACTTGCCCTATATTAGCACTCCTATATTTCACACAACCTTTTGTATTGGATTGTGATGCATCCGGTGAGGGGATAGTAGTGTTGTTGATGCATAACCAACACCCGATATCCTTCGAGATCATAAATATGAGGGAGCCAAAGAAGTTCTATTTGATCTATGATAAGGATATGTTGGCCATCATGCATGCACTGGCCAAGTTAAAAAAGTACCTGGTGGGAGGATGCTTTGTGGTTAGGAATGACCACAACAATTTGAGATATTTCTTGGAGCAACAAGACTTGAATGAGAGGAAACATAAATGGGTGAGTAAGGTGCATGAATATGATTTTGACATTGAGTATGTAAAGGGGAATAAGAAAATAGTTGCTGACACATTATCCAAGAGTCTTGCAACCTTCTCCATGACAGACATCTCAACATACTAGAAGTCCATTCTCTTGATGGAATAATCCAAGAATACCTTCACCTGTGAGTTGATGGAGGGAATTATTCATGATGACAGGTACAAGGTAGTGGATGACATCATCTACTACAAAGACACGATTTATCTTGTCATTGAGCCCACACTTAAGGATAAGAATTTGAGGGCAGTACATGACGTACCATTGGTAGTGCATCCAGGGTATCTAAAGACCTACATGAAGGTGAGGGATAGATTCTCTTGGAAGGGTATCAAGGAGGGTGTAATTCAACATGTGAGGGAGTGCATGACTTGCCAACATAACAAGTTATAGCTTACACACCCTGTATGACAGCTTCAACCATTATCGATTCCATAACATAAGTGGAATAAAATTTCCATGGAATTCATTACAGGGTTGCCGAAGGTAAATGGAAGGGAATGTATCTACCTGGTAGTGGACAGGTTGACCAAATATGCACACTTCTTTTTCATTCCTTTAGAGTACAAAAGAATCTCAGGTAGTAGACATATTCTTCAAGGAGGTATTCAGACTGCATGGTCTTCCGAGGAACATAGTTAGTGACCAAGATAACAGGTTTCCAAACATGTTTTGGTTGGATTTGTTTAGGTTATCTGGGATGGAGATGACACCTGGAATCAAATATCACCCTCAGACAAACGGGCATACTGATATAGTAAACAAGTGGATTGAGGGGCACCTGAGGAATTATGTTTTAGGGAAGCAAAGGCCATGGATAAAATGGTTTCATATTGGGGAACATTGCTACAATACCACTCATCACATGTCCATTGTGATGAGCCCCTTCAGGTCATTTTATGGATATGATGCCCCATCGTTTGTGGATTTGGCATTTGGGGATAACATAACCCCCAAGGAAAAATATTGGTTGTAGGAAATCCATGACAATCTTGAGAGTCCTGAAGGAGAATTTGCAGGTCACTCAGAATCAACAGAAGATGTATGCAGATAAGCACACGTGTTGTGAGAAATATTACCCTACGGACATGTTAACCTCCCCTTAGCTGGGTTTTCTTTGACTAAGATAGAATAGAGAAAATGGACACTAACATCCCTTGCTCCTGTTTATTCACACATGAAAACAAGAAGAGGGAAAAGGAAGTAAGAGTGCACCTTTTTCAAAGGTTGTCCTCATTGCTCTTTGTTTCTCCAACATTGGATCTAGTCCTAGCTTGAAAATGATCTCCCTTCAATTGGATTGAATGATCTTCTTATTCTACTACTTGCACACAATTAGATGAAAGCAAATCTAACTAAATGAAACAATCATAAACATTCACGTGTAAAGTAAATGAGACATAAGTATGGGAATAAGCCAAGATTATATTCATGAGAAACAATGGACATCACTTAGAATCATACTGATATTGATAAAGCTTCCTCCAATGCTCCTCCTATATATCCCCTTACCGTATGCTGACAAATAAACCAGAGGCTTGATATGATTTAGACCTTATCTTCATCTAATCTCCTCCGCCCTTGAGGGTCTTTATTTATATAGAGGATTGGGAGGTTTAAGAAACTTAGAATAGCAAGGGAAGGTTGAGATATTTCCTCCATAAGTTAGTATTGATTACCCAAAAAGGAGAGATTCGAGCTTATGAGTCATCCCTCAATCATAACCACCATAAATATTTCTAATTTGACCCATAGAATGAGGTGGGATTGGTTAAAACCACCCTAATAGGACTAACGCTCTCTTCAATCCTGACAGGAGGTGTTAGTGACACTCCCTCATGGTCTAGCAAGAGGCATCACCCCAAGGGAGAGACTCCCTAATCCATTGTAGGGGTGTGTGAGTGCTCCCACTAAGCCAAACATCAACAGGGAAGATAATGTGTTCGTCCTTCAAAAAGTGGATTTTATTCTCTTTGATAGCTAGGGAACATGACAAAATGTTTTCCATGGTGTCAGGGATGTGAAACCAAGGTGAAACACTTGCATGTTTTTAAGCCCTGAATAGTGGCACATTACCCCTTAATTTGGGAATATTACATTATTATTGTTATTTTATTTATGTCAGCTTGGGTCCATTAGTTGTAATTGTACCTCCTAGTCTCCTATATATATCAAGGAGACATTTTCATTTGGAATCATCTTGTATTTGTGAATTCATATGATATATAAGGAGGTTTCCCCCTCGAAGAGACTTATTATCTGAACTTCTCTCTTTTTCAAGGTGGCGAGTACCTATTCTTAGTTCTTTTATGTTATTTTTATATTTGGTTCCTAACATTTGGTATCAGAGCTCAAGGTCTCAGGGTTTCACTGTTGCATTTGAGACAACTTGGAATTTTTACTTTAACATTTTTCTGGGATGTTTCAGAAGAAACACCTCGGGGGATATTTAGTAGATGGATCAAAGTACTTGTGGTTAAAATCTCAAATTCCGGGGCTTTATAATTTCAGAGATATATCCTGTGGAATATCAAGTTTCTGAATCATCCCAAATTCAGTCATTGCAAAATTTGTTTATGTGATGCTTTAGAGCATGAAAATCATAATATATTCACAAAAATTATCAAGGTATATGTGGTAAAACGTTCAACTTCTGGGTCATCCTGATTTTGGAGATACACCCTGTGTAATATAGGGTAGCTGACTAGTCCTATTAACTAGTATCAAACAAGGGTTCCAAGTAAAACAATGATATCTTCTTCAATGAGTATCGAAATTAAGTGAGACCAATTGCATTAGATAGTGGATAGTTTGTAGTATTTCTGGTGTAAGCTTCAAAATAACATATCACATATTGTGCACTTGGCATGCTTTACAAGTACACTCTCCTGGAAAGGCCAAAAATCATCAAGGCATGGGGAAGTCACCATAAATTCCACTTGGAACATCCAATTTTGATAAGATATATTACATTACAGAGAGGACATATCAGAGAACTACACAATGCAATTTCATACCTATAAGGGCCAAAATAATAAAGATACAACAAAAGAAAGGTCGCCTAGTAGAACAAGCTCCAAATCAGGGTTTAAAAGGTGCGTTTGTTTTTGGAAATTTGCATATATTTTGACTAGAAGATCCAATTGGGTTGATTCGAAAAGTAGAATAAAGTGGGATAAAAGGAGTATCACATCAATTTGAGAGAAACTTAGAGATTTTTTTAGGTACAGACATGTTCCAACATCTCTAAACGTAGCAGCTGTCATTACTGGTCAACGCTACAATCTGGGGACAATGTGGTTCTTCCATGTACCTAGAGTATATCAGAAGGCCCCTTTCGAAAAGTTGTGCATTAGACAACACTACTACAGATTTGAGCTCCCACATACCTAGTGTATATCAGACGAACCTCTAGAATTCAAAGACTTACTGAGTAAATCTTTTGTCTGTCTTGTTGTTATAGTACACCAAGAAAAACACTTGGGGAGATCACTCTATAGTACTTGGGTAGTCATATAGTATGGCTAAGGGCATGGTCAAGCCTCCTTAGTTAGTGCCCTGAGATATTAGGCCGAGTACTATTGTTGGACCCCACACGTATATCAAAGAGCAATAACACCTGTCACACCCTTGTCTATGAGGACCTCTACCTAAGCCAATTAGGAATTCCTACCTTGTAGTGATACTTGGCCAACATGACAAAAACAAAGGTAACTTCTACACCAAATAAGCCTTTAGAAAACCCTACTTGGACTCTTGATGAAGGTGAAGAAATGCACAAGGACATAAATGATTTACAAAATAAGGAAGTAAGAAAATATGAACTATAAGGGCTGATGGATTCAACTGAAGCTAAGATGGAAGTGATAATGGATACTATTATGGATGGTTTAAAAGGGGAGATCATGGAAGGATTGAAAAAGTTGCTAATAGAGAGGCCACCTAAAAGTGACAATGCATCCCATGAAATTCATGATTAGGACAAAAGGAAGATGAATCAAGACTGGAGAAACTCCAACTTTGGGTTGAATACCAACCACTTTCCTAATATCGATATGAAGAAGTTTGATGGCAAGGATCCAATCATGTGGCTACTGTAGATGGAGCAGTTCTTTGATCTACATGATGTGCCACACACACAAAAGGTATGAATTGCGTCTTTATATTTAGCACCCAATCAATTTGTGTGGTATCAATGGATTTGTTCTCGCAAATCACTTGTCACTTGGACAATTTTCACGGAAGAAATGTTAGCACACTATGAGGATACATGGAGCAATACCTTCTTCAGCCAATTGATAAATCTCAAGCAAAAGGGTCCAGTTGCATAACACATTGAGAACTTCCAAAGATTGAATATAAAGTTAACATATATTCCAGATGAGCACCTGATTGATGTATTCATAGGAACTTTAAAGGATAACATTCAACATGATGTTCACCTTTGGGAACCCAAAACATTGGATAATGCATTCAAGGTGGCGAGAAATGTTGAAAGTAAAAATATGGCTATGGCTACTAGAAGGACCACTCCTAACATCTATCGAGAGAATAATGTTCCTTCTTCTAAACCACCTCAACCTACAAGGTTGACACCTAAAAAATTGGAGGAAAGAAAAGAAAAAAGTTTATTCTTTAATTGTGACAACAAGTACAGTAAGGGACATAAGTGCGGTGCGAAGAAATTATTCTACATATATTGTGAGCAAGAACAAGAACAAGAGCAAGAACAAGAACAAGAATAAGAACCATCTCAAGATGAAAATGTAGAAGATATTTCTTTTGAAGATTTGACTCCCACCATATCATGTAATGCATTGGATGGAATTAACACTCCTCAAACCCTCAAGATCGAAGGATATATCAAAAAGAAAAAGGTAACAGTACTAATTGATTTTGGTAGTACTCATAATTTCATTCACTATAAATTAGCCAAAGCTCTCAATTGCTTTATATATCCAGCGCCAGAGTTTCAAGTAATAATTGCAAGTGGAGGAACTATCAATTGCTCAGGAAAAGGCCATAAGAACAATATTACTATGGGGGAATATGTAATGAATATTCCAATGATTGCTATACCCATGGGTGGTGCTGATGTCGTACTAGGAGTCCAATGGTTACAATCATTGGGAACAATGGATTTTAATTTTCAAGAACTTTTCATGAAATTTTTATTGGAAGGAAATGAGATTTAGTGAAGGGGTATCACATGGAAACCCAGTAAGGTGATAAGCTCTAACGGCATGACAAAATTATTTAAAAAGGGGCATCAAGGTGTAATTTTAAAACTATGCTCACTAGATGTTAAAACATCTAAGCCATCTATTCCCCTAAATCTCCAAGGGATCATTGATAAACATTCCAAAGTATTTGAAGATATTCCCAAAGGTCTTCCACCCACTCACGATCATGATCATGATATTCACCTAATTCCTCAGATTGTTCCTCCTAACATCATGCCTTACAGATACCCTTATGGACAAAAGAGGGAAATTGAGCATATGGTTGAACACATGTTAGAGGCTAGCATTATTAGACCTAGCCAAATTTCTTACTCTGCACCGGTGGTAATGGTACTCAAGAAAGAGGGCTCATGGTGCATGTGTCCATATTATAGAGAGCTCAACAAGATCACCATTAAAGATAAGTTTCCTATTCCTGTCATTTATGAATTGTTAAATGAACTACATGGAGCAATCTACTTCTCAAAGTTGGATCTCTGTTCAGGGTATCATCATATTAGAATGAAGGAAGCATATATCCCAAAAACAACATTCCTAACTCATGAAGGCCATTATGAATTTTTGGTCATAACTTTTGGCCTTACGAATGCACCTTCCACATTCCATGTGTTGATGAATTCTATTTTCAAGCCCTTCCTTCAAAAATTTGTGTTGGTATTCTTTGATTATATACTAATC
>JZKD02S2044581.1:15226-47193 GCA_000966675.3 Picea glauca | reverse complement strand
TCTATAACTCAATTTCAGAGCATTTTTACTTTTATGTCCAATATTCGCATTGGCTAGACTTGAAAGCCTTCCTTTGTCTCTACCTGAATCATATGTCAATCAATAACATGGTTAGGATCATGTACATATTTTTTTAGCAAAGAGACATGAAATACATTATGCACATCCATGGAAGTAGGCAATGCAAACATGTATGCAACTTGCCCTATTTTTTCCAATAGTTTTGGCCCATACCAATCCGATGTTTCAACCAGAAGCTCTGATACCAATCTGTAACGTACCCAGCCACCCCCAGGCCAGGCTACACCACTTCAATCCCACTTCTAGACTTCTCTCGACTTCTTATATATCCTTTAATTAATAAATATACATGAAGTATTCACATGCATAGATCAAGATTCATGCTACAACATAAATAAATGAGACATATGTCATGCACAACAATAACCAACAAGGATGCATATTATCGATACAAATTTCATAGATAAATAAATACATAGCGGAATAAATACACAGGTAAATAAAACCATGACATAAAACACTTATCTTTCATAAAACGAATCACAAACTGGTTATATACCAAGAACGTTCCACCCAATCGTAGACACGTTTTTCCAAGTCTCAACAACAATGTCACCCCTGAGCCAGGGATATGAATCCACAAGGACGGTTCTAGAGTGTCATTTAGCTTCCCAAACCAATCTAGTAATAAATCTCTCACAAGCTTCTCAACACCCACAACAATCCAAATTACACCATCTCTCTTCTACCCATCCTACACAATCCAAGAGAATGCACCCCCTTCTTTTCCATGTCCCTCAAGCTGTCCATCTCCTTCCAGGGATCTAGTGCATTTGATCAAGAATATCCATGCTAAGACTCTCAGGATTCACAGATGTGAACAAATTTGAACACAAGCCAAAGCATCTCAGAGATGCAGGCCTTAATTCATGGCTTGAATACACCAATAATCTCTACATCTAACAAAATCATGGCTCCTCTTCAACAATTCGTTTTCCCTTCCCAAGACAAACGCGAGTGAGAAAAAATGAGTGGGTGAAAGAGTGAATGGAGAGAGAAAAGATTGAAAGGTATGACAATGAACAATGAACAATGATTGAGTCAATGAGTGAAGAAGAAGAAACCCCCACCATAGACCAAAGATGGGTTTATGTAATTCTTGGAGTTAAGGAACCACTTGGCCTCCCCCCCAAGAAGCTCATGTAACTGTTATTCTCCATTAAAAAAAATGGGTAAAAAAATTATAAAATAAATACTTAGCCCCTCAAGCCCCCTCTCTCTTGTGGAATCATACCCCCCTATAACTCTTGTCCTTGTCCGTCTAGGAGCCAATGATGTATTTATTATTAATAATGATCAAACATTAGATTTCCTAGGCACACTGGCCTCTTTCAATTGTTTGGGCACTCCAGTATTTCATGGATTAACACAATAAATTATTTAATATGGGGTTCAAAACCCAGGGTGTTACATCCAATATATTCATCATCTTTTTTTCTTTGTAGTTCAAATTTTCTTTTCCATATCTTCTTATTTTCTTTGTTAGGGTTTCCTATCTTCAAGGACATTCACTAGCTTTATGGCCATAGTTGTTGCACCTTTGGAATTCAACATTAAGATTTTGTAAAGGAGATAACAAATTATAGTTTCTTTTATTTTTATTGAACTTCTGACTTCTTTGGACATTTTTTGGATTGTGCCTTCTATAGGATTTGAAATGTACTTCTTTGTGTCCAAAATTATTGCAGGAATAGAAATGTCCAAGGAATATATATCGATATCTGTTAGAGGGATTTATTCTAGTGATTGTATTCTTCTTTTCATATTTTTCTTTAGTAGGGGGTTTCGATTTCTATTTATTTGGGATGGTATCCAATGAGATCATCCTTGCCATATTATCTTCTCTTCTTAAGGGGGTTTTAAGAGAATATGCATAACTGGTTGGTCTTTTGAAAGATCCTCGTGATGTTTAAGTTGAGTCTTGGGTGTATCCCAAACTAGTCTTGTCATTTGGTGACCTATAAATACTGAGAATTTCATCCAATATCTTTGAGATATTTTCAAATTTTGATCCCTTCTTTTCTTTCTCAAGTTCACCTTTTAGCAGCTCAATCTCAGCTTCTAGCTTCTCACATACTTGTTCTCTATCATTGATTTGTTTTAAAGTGAATTCTTCAATTATTTTATCTTCTAGGAGTTGGAACTTCAAATCACTGATGAGCTATTTTGATTCATTGATGGTTCTTAATGCATCTATTTCTCATGATTGGTGTGATTCTTCAAACTCTTGAAGTTGTTCCCTCAGTAGCTTGTTCTTCTTTTTATACTTTCTTAGTTCCTCTAGAGAACTAATCAGTTCTACTTATAGGTATACTTATCCTTCAAATTCAGAGTTTTCTTCATCATCTACATCATTATTTTGAGTGTTCATTCCCATAAATAGAAGCTATGAATCTTCATCTTCACTTTCTTCAAAAGAGCTATTGTCCTCTTTGGTGTAGAGATCCTTATTCTGTTTGTATTATTTTTTTTTGTTACTTATCTTATCCTTATGTTCTTTATGATTCCTAATTTCTTCATCATCACTATCCTCCTACTTGGGATATGGAGTTTTTTTAGAAAAGTGTCCAACTTTGCCATAGTTGAAGCATATCATAGGAAACTTCCCCTTGTATTTACCAATCCCTTTCTTGAGTTTATTCATAAAGTTAGATACTTATTCATCAGATATATTTGATAAATATTCATTAGGTACCTACTCCTTCTTCTTCCTTGATTTTGATTCCTTGAAGGTTGTTTCCCATTTTGTTGTTTTTTCTTGTCATGTTTTCATCTCATATGCTATGAGGATCCCATGTAGTTCATCCACTGTGAGCTTATCAAGATCCGGTCTATCTTCAAGGGCAGAAATTTTGGCATCATACCTCATAGGTAATGATCTCAAGATCTTTTGGACAATTGGTTTGTCTTTTAGTTCTTCTTCTAATGCTCTAATTGAATTGACAATTTCATCAACTCTTTGAAGATATTCAACTATTTTTTTTTCCTCCTTCATTTTCAAATTTTCAAACCGAGTTCTATAGGTTTGTAGTTTTTCTTCCTTGACTTTTTTTTCTCCTTCATATATGACCTTCAATTTGTCTAAGATATATTTTGTTGACTTACAATGCATTACCTTTACAAATATAGGATTGGTTAATCCTCCTAGAATAACATTGACTTCTCTTGAATTTTCATTGCATAAATTCTATGTAGCAGTATCAGTAGGTGATGTATATGGTGCAATATAACCACTTTCAATAGATTTCCAAACATCACATCCAAGGGCCATGAGATAAATTTTCATTCTCACAGTCCATAATGCATAATCATTCCATTTGAACAAAGGTGATTTGTTGGAAGACATTCCATCTTGTTGATCCATTGCTTCAGAATTTGCCTTCCACTTGTTAGACTATGCAGAAGAAACCTACTATGATACCAATTGTTCTCTTCATAACAATTGAGTGTTTAAACTGTAGTGAAGTAACATGCTCTGATACCAATTGTTGGAAACTTGGTCAATACTGAGAGGGGGGGTGAATCAATATTGGTTAATTATTTAAACTTTTAATAATTTTAACTTATTAACAACAATTGATAAAAAACAATAAACTTGAATATAAAATCAATAAAATAATACAAGTTACAATAATTATTGGGAGACAACAATCTCCTTGTTCAGGGCTTCAACCCTAGGAAGCACCAACTCCCATATTTTAGGGAACCAATCCTAGGAAGCACCAACTCCCTTGTTTAGAGCACCAACCCTAAGAAACACCAACTTCTTGTCTTCAAACTTTAATCAGTAAAGGACATTAGTCATTCCTTGCTCCACCCTTCCACCCTCACTTCATAAGTATCTTTGACTTTCTTCCTTGGACTTTGCACTTGTTTCTGATCTTTTGATGTAGACCACAGAGACACTTTCATTTCACCTTGTTAGTATGATTATATACTTTCCAAAAGGTATAAGGATGAACCATTGTGTCTTTTATTAATGAAACATTGCACCCCTTCATTTAGTTAACACAAATGGTGATTTCATTAATTGATTTTCGTACTCGACATTTATTTCATGCGAAGATTATGGAGAGAGGGAAATGAATTTTACAATTCTACGACATGGGTTTTGTGTATAACATGCCAAATTAGCAGACACTAAATAATTTTCCCTGAAACATGTGCGAGGTGGCCAATATAGGTGGTTCTTTGAAAGAAACTTGCCCATATTTTCCTTTCATCGTCGGATGCCAGATCAACTTCAGTACATTTTACTATTTCATGAATGTCTAAATCGAACTCCACATATCTCCTTTATTGGTTACTATTAAACTCAACTTGTAAACATTTTACTTGATGGTAGATATGAAAATTAGTTCCCTCTCAACTGCTAGTCACTAAAGATTCGACTTGGTCTTCACCCTTTTTTCGTATTTTCTTCCTCATTCGACCGACAAACATATTTTTGGTTGACTCAACTAGGAGAAATTTTGACTTGAAAATTTTGATTCTGTTCAACCCAACTTGATTTATCCTTGACCCAACTTGTATTTCCCAATTTAAGTTTTCTTTGACTTCAACCTTTAGGTTACTTCATTCTTGTACTGACTTGACTACGAAGAAAATTGACTTAAGATATTTGACTTTGGTCATCCTAAATTTCTTTGGCCAAATTGAATTTCCTGACTCAATTTTCTTTCAACTTCGACCTTTAGGGTAATTTAATTCACTTCTACTCAGATCGACTTGACTTAGAAGAAAATTGACATGTGTAATTCGACTTTGGTCGTCCTGACTTTCTTTGGTTTCGACTTCAAATTCGGATTTCATTTTTGACTTCTTCTATTTTGACTTCTTCTACTTATTCGACTTCAACCTTCAACTTCTTCGACCTCTTTGATTTTGACCCTCGATTTATTTGACTTCGACCTTCGACTTTTTAAATTTCTTCAACTTCAACTTCTTGTTGAGATGTTTATACCAAACATACTGACTTTGTGACTATACTGATGCCCATACTAATCTTATTTGACATCATTTCCAATACTATAAAACCATGTCCAACATTTTTATTTGTGATTTGTATGCATCCATATTGGATTCTCCATTTACCCTTTTTATCTGGAAAATTTCTTCACAGTTTCTTTTTGTGAATGGATATTAATGACACAATCCACAATAAACCATATTTCCATTAGGGTGGTTTCATCAACCTCATACAATATAGGATGAATGCATCAATCTCATACAATATATTAGTCAATATTATATTTCTTTTGATATTCAATTCAACTTCATAACATTATGTCCGATATTGATAATGTTTGACATTCAATTCATATTCATAAAATTATGTCCAATATTGACAATGCTTCTCAAACCAATCAATCAATGATACTTCACCTATCTATCAAGGTTGACATCAATGAAAACCAAATTGTCAACAATATCCCCCTTTGTTATTGATGGCAACCTAGTAAAACAATCTTACTCCCCTTGTGAATATATTCTGAATTTTGAGTTCTTTGAGATGACTTTTCTTTACTCTTTATCTCTCCCCCTTTGACAACAATGATAAATGGAGTATTTCTCTTCTCCCCCTGAGATGATGCTCCCCCTGAGGTGATGCTCCTCCTGAGATTATGCTTCCCCTATTTTTGTGCCTTTTGTTTTGGACTTTGTTTTACTATTTATCTCTCCCACTTTCTCAACATATGTCACATTAATACTTCTATCATAGTCATTTGATTTTGTAGTAACCAACTTCAACTTATACCTTCTTAGAAACGCAAGTGAATTGGTAATAGTATCTTCAATGTAGTGTTGCCTTAGATACTTGAGACATGTTTTAGTTTATCCATGATACTTTAAACTATAGTCCTCTTCTAACCATGTTGTTTCAATGGTGCACTAGATATGTTTTAGTTATGTTTCCCTTTTGCTTCCTTCAACAACATGCCAATATTATAAAAATGTTTCTCAAGGACTATCATTATTTTCTTTTAAACTGCTCCTAATTTCTTCATGATGCTAGTCATCTATTCATCCATTTGTAACCCAAGAGCCCCTTTATTAGTTTCTCATTCTTTTGAGAATACCTCATTGGGTCTACATCATATCATACTTTAGTAGCATCTGTAGCATTAGTACTTACTCCAAAGCATACTACACATTCCTTTCTCTTTCCTTTGTCTTGTCGACTTCAAGTTTTAGATATACAAACAATGATGGAATTTTGATTTTCTTTGGCACATTTATGATTTCTCTCAGCCAAGAGTAACACTTTATGCTCTTAAATATTCATAAGATCATCACCAAGAACAACCTTAAGTCTTCCCTAAATCCTTCTTCCTTTATTTTGTTCGTATAGGAGGAGGTTTAGTAGATCATCGAAATAACATTGGAAAACTTTTGAGATCATCATCACTCAATTCTTCTGGTTAGTTTACTATTGAAGATTCATCATCATCATCACTATTTTGTGTAACAAAAAATTCTTCATCTTCTTCCTTATAATTTTATTTTTCCATTTTTCTTTCATTGGCTAGTGGACTATTGATTTATAGGACATCATCAAGAACCACAATTGTGTCATATTCTTCTTTAGGGACTCTCCTTTCTTGAGCTTGATTCACTTTATATGAAATTTTTTTATTTTTATATTCCTTATTAGAAGATTTACCCACCATTCTCCTATTATTAACTTCATCAATTTTAGGTGCAATGTAACATACCCAGCCACCCCCAGTCCAGGCTACGCCACTTCAATCCCACTTCTGGACTTCTTTCGAATTATGATTTAACTTTTAATTAATAAAGATGCATGAAGTATTCACATTAATAGATAAATATTCATCCTACAACATAAATAAATGAGACATATTTCATGCACAACAATAACTAGCAAACATGCACATTATAGATACAAATTTCATAGATAAATAAATACATAGTGAAATAAATACAAAGTTAAATAAAACCATGACAGAAAGCACTTATCTTTCATAAAATGAATCACCAACTGGTTTCATACCAAGGATGTTCCACCCAACCATAGACACTGCTATTCCAAGTCTCAACAACAATGTCACGCCCAAGCCAGAGCTATGAATCTACAAGGATGGTTCCATAGTGTCACTCGGCTTCCCAAACTAGTCAGTACCTAAGCTCTCACAAGCTTCTCAACACCCACAATAATCCAAAGTACACTATCTCTCTTATACCCATCCTGCACAGCCTAAGAGAAAGGACGCCCTTCTCTGCCACGTAGTCCCTCAGACTATCCATCTCCTTCCAGGTCTCCAGTGCATCTGATCAAGAATATCTATGTTGGGACTCTCAATATTTGCATTTGTGAGAAAATATGAACACATGCCAAAACATACAAGACATGCATGCCTTAATACATGGCTAGAATACACCAACAGTCGCTACAAAAAAAAACCATGGCTCCTCTTCAAAAATTTGTTTTCCCTTCCCAAGACAAATGCTAATGAGGAAAGACGAGTGGTTGAAAGAGTGAATGGAGAGAGAAAAGAATGAAAGGTGTGATAATGAAAAATGAACAGTGAACAATGAATGAGTGAATGAGTGAAGAATAAGCAACCCCCACCACAAACCAAAGATGGGTTTGGAGTTAAGGAACCACTTGGCCTTCCCCCCAATAAGCTCATGTAATTGTTATTATCCATTAAAATAAAAATCTATAAATAAAATATAAAATAAATACTTATCCCCTCAAGCACCCTCTCTTGTGGAATCATAGCCCTCTTATAACCCTTGTCCTTATTTATCTAGTAGCCAATGATGTATTTAATATTAATAATGATCAAACATTACATTTCCTAGGCACACTAGCCTCTTTCAATTGTTTGGTCACTCTGGCCTTTCATGGATTAAAAAAATACATTATTTAATAAGGGGCTCAAAACCCGTGGTGTTACATCCCCTCCCCCTTATTTTTGCACTGTCCTCAGTGCATATACAAAATAGAAACAAATTTTCAAAATTTATTCAAAAAGTTGCGGGTATTTTTCCCGCATGGAATCTTCATGCTCCCAAGTAGCATCTTCAGGACCGTAGAAAGTCCACTGGACTTTTATTAGCTCTACAACTCAATTCCAGAGCATTTTGAATTTTCTGTCCAATATTCACATTGGTTGGACTTGAAAGCCTTCCTCTGTCTCTACCTGAATCAGACGCCAATCCATAACATGGTGAGGATCATGTACACATTTTTTTAGAAAAGAGGCATGAAATACATTATGCACATTCATGGAAGTAGGAAATGCAAGAATGTATACAACTGGTCCTATTTTGTCCAATAGTTCTAGCCAATACTAGTCTAATGTTTCAACCAGAAGCTCTCATACCAATATGTAACTTACCCAGACACCTCATGCTGGGCTACGCCACTTCAATCCCACTTCTGGACTTCTTTCGACTTATGGTTTAACTTTTAATTAATAAATATGCATGAAGTTTTCACATGCATAGATCAAGATTCATGCTACAACATAAATAAATGAGACATATGTCATGCACAACAATAACTAGAAAGCATGCATATTATAGATACAAATTTCATAGATGAATAAATACACAGGTAAATAAAACCATGACATAGAGAACTTATTTTTCATACAATGAATCACCAACTGGTTGCATACCAAGGAAGTTCCACCCAACCATAGACACTATTGTTCCAAGTCTCAACAACAATGTCATTCCTGATCCAAGGCTATGAATACACAAGGACGGATCTAGGTGTCCCTCGACTTCCTAAACCAATCAAAACCCATTCTCTCACAGACTTCTCAGCACCCACAACAATCCAAAGTACACTATCTCTCTTCTACCCAGCCTGCACAACCCAAGAGAATGGGCCCCCTTCTCTTTCACACAGTCCCTCGGGATATTCATATCCTTCCAGGGCTCTAGTGCATATGATAAATAATCTCCATGTTGGGACTCTCACGATTTGTAGCTGTGAGCAAAGATGAACACAGGCCAAAGAATATCAGACATGCATACCTTAATTCATGGCTGGAATACACCAACAGTCTGTACATCCAACTATACCATGGCTCCTCTTCAACAATTCATTTTCCCTTCCCAAGAAAAATGTGAATGAGGAAATATGAGTGGGTGAAAGAGTGAATGGAGAGAGAATAGAATGAAAGGTGTGAAAATGAACAATGAACAATGAATGAGTGAATGAGTGAAGAAGAAGAAACCCCCACCACAGACCAAATATGGGTTTATGTAATTCTTGGAGTTAAGGAATCACTTGGCCTCCCCCTCAAGAAGCTCATGTAACTGTTATTCTCCATTAAAAAAAATGGGTAAATAAAATATAAAATAAATACTTATCCCCTCAAGCACTCTCTCTTGTGGAATCATATCCCCCTAGAACTCTTATCCTTGTCCGTCTAGCATCCACTGATGTATTTATTATTAATAATTATCAAACATTACATTTCCTAGGCACATTGACCTCTTTCAATAGTTTGGCCACTCTAGCCTTTCATGGATTAACAAAATACATTATTTAATATGGGTATCAAAACCCATGGTGTTACATGCAATATATTAATCATCTTTATTTCTTTATACTTCAAATTTTCTTATTTTGTTTGTTAGGGTTTCCTATCTTCAAGGATTGCATTAGTAATCTACATTCACTGGATTTATGGTTGTAGTTGTTTCACATTTGGCATTCAACATTGAGATTTTGTAAAGGAGAGAACAAATTATAGTTTATGTTAGGTATCTAGAGAGGTAGTGGAGGCCATTCAATTTAAGGTGGACTAGGTCTACTATATTATTATATAAGGCCCATTGTGGTAGTTAGATATAATAAATGTAAGAGGACTTCTTAGAAGGTTCTTCTTCTAGAAGATTCATCCTCTAGAATGTTCTTAGGTGATGGTAGCACTATACAAAGGGGTTAAAGCAATGTAATGGGATATGAAGAGAATTTATGTATTTGGAGCTGAAGCTCATTAGGAGGAAGCCCCCTAGAAGAGGCAAGTGAACAAGAGAGGGTCTCTTCCATAATAGAATCCATTGTATTGTGTTTTCCTACCTGAAGGGTTTTAATATAATAAAGTGGTGGTTTTCTATATTGTTCCATATATCTTGTGTGGTGATTGTGTTCATAGATCTTTGGTACTATTTTAGTATTTTGTATTCAGGTCTTTGGAACTTAACAAGTGGTATCAGAGAACTTTCCTTGGCAAGAAGTGTGGGAAAATATTTTTATTTTTCAGAAAAAAGTGTCGCGACATTCTGAACGATTTATGTAGGTTTTGGTGCAAAATTTGCAAAATTGGTTGTATATCTGAGTTCCTCTCATAAAAAAACCCAAGTTAAAAAAACAATTGTCTAAAACAAAGTCCAAGAAGTCAAGTTATTTTCATTTTAAAATCTACATTTCAAGGGTTTTTTCGCAGATGATCTCATGATTTTTCTTATTTCTGTAGCATCTGGGGGTGAATTTTTCAAAACAAATTTCATAGCTGAGTTTGTCTCACAATTTTACCCAATTTCAAAAAACAAATCATCCAAATCAGAGCTCTGGAAGTGAAGATATTGTTGATTTAAAATCAACTATTTTTTTTTGTTTTTCGTGATGACGACGGGATTCCAGAGTTCATAACTTTTCATAAGGTATTGATATTGATACCAAAAAATGTCATTGGATAAATCATTTTAAGATATTTGTTTTGGTATATTTTATGTGATTTTTCCAATGACTATTCCCTCTCAAACCTGCAAAGAAATTATACAAATGACTGAAGCATTCAAAGCCCAATTGTATGACACATTGCATGAACTTGCATATAGCCTCACATTGCATGAACTTGTAGATGGTATCAAGGATAGTTTTCATAGTATTCAAGATTCATTGGATAGCATGTAGGAGAAATATCTTATGGCAGACATTAGGGATGAATATAATCAAGAAGTATATGTTTGGTAATATTTTGAGGCCGACTGTGATGATTGGTATATGGATAGTTTTCATTTCTGGGATGACATCCACTTTCATATTTTATTTGATGATTCTAATCCACCTTCTGTAAATAACATCATTGTGACAAATCGAGAGCCAATGATTATTACCAGTTTCCATCCTGCATATTCTACAGTGGTAATATTCCTTCCAGATTTTGCTATCACCCTTTTCCACTATGTGGATGGATCTTCTTATTTGGATCCACATTATAGGTGTCATTCTTTGGAGCATCATTTTCAGATGGTTATTGGGTTCTGAAATATTTTGTGGGGAGTTCACATAGCACTTGGACATGGGACCCTAGTTTACAATGACGGTTGGACTACTTCGACATGGTGGCTTTCATTTCTACATGGGACCATGTTTGTCTAGTCTATTTCAACGCTATGGTCCACACTTATCCATGAGGCCCTGGTATATGGTTGTACACCTTCATAACAAGTGTTGAGGACAAAACTTTCATAAGGAGGATGGAATGTTAGGTAGCTAGAGAGGTATTGGAGGCCATTCAATGTAAGGTGGACTAGGTCCACTATATTATTAAATAAGCCCCATTGTGGTAGTTAGATATAATAAATGTAAGAGGACTTATTATAAGGTTCTGATTTTAGAAGATTCCTCCTCTAGAATGTTCTTAGGTGATGGTAGCACTATATAAAGGGGTTAAAGCAATGTAATGGGATATGAAAATAAGTATTGTATTTGGAGTTGAATCTCATTAGGAGGAATCCCCCTTAGAGAGGCAAGTGAACAGAAGAGGATCTCTTCCATAATAGGATCCATTGTATGGTGTTTCCCTACCCTAAGGGTTTTGATATAATAAAGTGGTGGTTTTCTATATTTTTCCATATATCTTGTGTGGTGATTGTATTTAGATATATTCAGTACCATTGTAGTATTTTGTATTCAGGTCTTTGGAACTTAACTACCCGTTTATTATATCTAACTACCACAGTGGGCCTTATTTAATAATATAGTGGACCTAGTCCACCTTACATTGAATGGCCTCCACTACCTCTCTAGCTACTCACTTACATTCACCAAGAATAATCTAGCAAATAGCCTAGTTGAAGACTTTCCACCAAGAAAATTCCTAAAAACACCAATATAAGCCTACTCCAAGAGTTGCACACCACTTAATTTCAACCAATAAACTGTAAGGGAGCCAAATTTCATACCTCACTTTTGTGAGTGAAAGAATGATGAAAACATACAAGGGATTAATCCCTTATTTATACAATCCAAATGACCTTTAATTACAAAATTAGGTCAAAAAGGTCGACATGGCTAGTTATATCAAATATCCATTTTTTTACATAAAATTGACAAATTAAACCCTAAAACATGCAAAAGAGGTGATGTCAGTCCCTTCTAGGGTGATGTTGGGCCTCCTAGGTGAAACGTTGGCCTCCATGAGAAAAAAAATAGGCCTTCCAAGGCCTCTGGATCATGCCACATGTCCCACTTGGCACACAACTACCTCCATCGTGTCCATCTGATATTGGGTGACGTCAAGTGTCACAGAGGTGATGTCATGGGAATTCTAAGGACAATATTCAAGGGGAAAGGCAAGACCCCCCAGGGTGTAGGCCTCCCAATCTGTCTCTGGTGGAACATCCTCCTCTCTCTTCGGCGCAAGCCTCTGGTATATGTCTTCCCCTAGCTAGGGTCTCAACATCCATCTGATGGGATTTTATCCCTATGGAGGTCTGATATAATCATCTACCCATATTTACCTGTCTGTCGAGCGTGTTCCTACAAAAACAACAAGTACGCCCTCCATGGGATCATAATTCACATGGATCATAGTAATGTCAATCACATATGACAATCAAGTTACCCAAACATGTGCATAAAACCCCATTTTCCCAAAAAAATGCTCAAAGATGTTATGCTATTCTACAAACCAAGTTTGGAGAGGGTTCAAGGACATCCTATTGGGCCAATTCTCCTTATGTGTGGGGTGTTTCCAGGTCAAGACCAATCTAGGTCATGTGAGTGCATGAGATGGTGTGGGGATGTTTTAGAAAGGGGTGCATTGATGACAGGAAAATGCAGGTCTTACTTGTGGGTGCCTCTGAAGAGGGTGAGTTGCACCTTGTTATGGATGCAATTGTTTCCTAGCCCATTAAATGTGTTTTTAATTTTTATCTTGTTTCTTTTTCTTTAATGAGAATAGCCGAGGGACACTTCCCTGGCATGGTGACCAATTGTGACAACGTTACCCACAAGCACTTTATGGAGATGAGAAGGTTGGCTCATGATGAGACCCCCTTTCTCTTGGATATGCCACCAAGAGCCACTACCCTGACGTGGTGACCAGATGAATCCTAGTGTCATACCACTACATGCCCATGGACCTAATAGGATGGCTCATGATGCGACCCCCTATACACCAACTAAGTCTTGAGTTTTATCTTTTTATGGGTCCCCCTTTTTTCTTGCTGAGAAGCCTTTTATTGCTTTCTCGAGGATCCCTGGGTGAAGCATTTGAAGGTTTGATCTTTTGGCTTTTAAATTTTTCTAGCTACTTTTACCCTCTGGGCCTTTATCCCCTTCTTCCCATAAGGCAAGGTACAACCCTTTACTATCTTGGAAAACACAATGCCTGAACCAATGTAGGGGATATATGAGAGGGAAGATGATGAAAAGTGATAAGTATGGTAGGAATGGACGATGAACTTTCATAAACCCACCCAGTGGAAACTCACTCCTAAGGGAAACAACTTACTAGGGCATTTTTTCATCCCCCCTAGGTATGGACAAGTCAAAAGGCATAAATTCCAATCACACGTCATGAACCAAAAGAGAATTAAATGCACATATTCGAATGCTTTGAGAATCAGAGTGAAACATACCATGTTACCCATACTCATTACCTCATGGAGCAAGACTCGCTGCTAATTTAGAACTAGGCCGATGGGATGGATGTTGCTACTGCTGATAGAATGGAGGTGTTGAGGAATAAGGATGGGCCCTCTAGGGTCAGGCTCAAGTCAATATGGCTCTCGGTACTCAATGTCTAGGACCTGTGGGCCTCGAGACATAATCTCCTTAGTTATCCCTAGGATAGGGGATAACATTTGGCTCCAACTCGGGGACATGTGCTCACCGTAGAGCGCATGAGAACCTCAACATATCTGGTGTGACCTGTGACCTGCTAGATCTCAACAAGATTGATAAATAATCATTTGGGGTGGTGATATCACCCCTGGCTCACATATTATAAGATGAAATACAAGTAAGCAATCATATATACAAATGGAAATACAACTACTCTAGCATGAAATGCAGATGGTATATACAATGAATGCAAATTCCTACCTACTTACCTCTACTTACCTGTTGGTTGAATTCTAGGTGTATTCGAATAGCCAATGAAATTATCCTAGCAATGTCTTAATACCTACCATTGTGCTTCATCATAAATCAAAACAATGATAAGTCAAGCACAAAAATAACATGAATTAGAGAAAGTATTGTATCATTGGAAATTGTAAAGTCTAGCTCATGGAGGTGGGAGGGAGGGACAAAATCATGCCAATTCACACCTGTAGGAAAGTGCTCAATCCACTTCAGAAAGGGATCGTTAAAAATAAAAGGTTCAATAGACCGACTCAAAGAGTGTGAAGGTTGATTACCTTGGACGTCTTCACAATATGAGGTCTTGGAAAGGACTAGAAAGGACCTAGAATATGATTGAAAAATTATTAAGGGAATACTAAAAGACTGAGATGATAGAATTCTTCTTGAGGTATTCAACCTACCCTTGAAATCTAGGATTTTCCTCATGGGAAACTTTAAACAAAGGACATTCTTCCCAACTACACCTTTAATGGCATAGCAAGATAAAATAGTCAAAGGGATCTGGAAAACATTATCACAGGGATCCTTCTCCGAGAAAATGATGTCCTTACCTCTATCAATATCTAAGCACATCAATGGTTGATAATATTCTTCATGGAATAAATCCAAGTTCTCAAAGGAATAATCATCAAAATCATGAAGGTATGACCGAAAATTGCTAGGAGAATATAGCACCGGGTCATCCTTGGGTGTATGAAAAAGGTTTGTAATCATACCATCTCCTTGTTGCCAATTGTCAAAATTAGTAACCTCATATGATATTTGTAAAGGAAACTTTTGGAAATGACCCTCAATGTCATAAATGGGATCCTCATTAGAACCAATCACATCCCACTTATGCCTTCCAACATGTATGAACTCATCAATATTATCAACAATGTGACTACCTTTATCATAACATGAAGGATTTAAAGAATCCAAGGGATCCTCTAGTACCTCTTCACTTTCCAAATCATAAAATAAAGCATCATAAAAAAATTGGAAATGGAAATAACTCACCGTGCTTACTTCTTCCTGTACAGGCGCTTCAAGAATTTGGATAACTTCATCAAATGGGAGACTTTCTTAAACTTTATAATAGATAGGATCTAGCTTGTCCAAGGGTTCCATTTCTTATTCATTATCTGAATCATAGAATAAGGTATTATCAAAAACCTGAAAAGGAAAGTGACTAACCTCATCCTCTTCTTCTTGTGCAGAAAAAATGGGATTTTGGATGGCTTCATCAGAGGGAGGAGCACACATCAATACTTCATCATCGTGTTTTATATCCTTAGGTTCTAGCTCCTCAATCACATCTATATCATTCTTGGCAGAATAATCAGTAGTCATTTGCTCTTCCTTGTGGGATTGGAAAACCTCATCAGGATCCTTCTCCTTAGCCTCTTGTTGGTTGATGATTTTTTCCCCTTCTTCTTGGAAATCATCAGTAAAGGTCTCAAAGGAAACTAATCTCTCCAAACTAAGAGTATATGGGGTAAAGAGGTGTATTTCCTTGGACAAGGAGATATTTGCCTCAATTTCTCTAGACATGTTATGAGCTTCATGGAGTGTTCTGGGGCCCTTTTTACTAAGGGGAAACCCTAAATGAAATAAGAGTGCATTGGTATAGAGATAAATGAGGTAATTGTCTTCAGGATGATGGCTTCCAAGAATTTGAAATAGAAGGTCCTCAAACCTATCCTGGAACTCTCTGATAGTCTCATTCTCAGTTTGCTTTATATGCTTGAGTATTTTTAGTAGTATTGGGATGTCTTCCAACTTAATACCCCATGTTTTGAGAAATGTTCTTCCAATCGGTCCATAGATGTGATGTTAGCATCAAGGAGGTCATCATACCACTCCCTAGCACTTCCATGAAGAGTGGAAGAGAAGAGTTTCATTGCCAAATCTTCATCATCATCACTGATAGGGTGGAATTGAAAGAAGGCCCAAAAATCACCCATGTGATAGTTAGATTTCTCCCCATCACTACCACTAAATATAGGGAGCCATTTCTCATACTTTGGGGGAATATTTCAAGGGTATCTAGGGATTTTACTCATGTCTAAAGGTTTTAAATTTCCCAGGTCCCATTGAGAAGTCATGGCTGGTTTTTTCATTAATGGAGTCACCGGATAATTTTCTTGAAACTATCTAAGGGATGAGGGGATCACCCTCAATGGAGTCTCCAGGTAAGCTTTGTAAATTGAAGGCTTTTTAGGAAAGGCTTACCGAAAAATTGTCCTCTTTGAGGAGAATTGAATCAGTGTTCCCCAACAATGATGCCAAAATGTTATCGCACAATGTGTACTTGTCCAAAAGGGAAAAGATAAAGAAGGGAAAATTGGAGTAACATGAGGTTGTCCTATCAATGTGACCTTAATAAGAAACCTCTTTCTATTTAGGGGTGAAATACCAAGGGAGACGTCCCCAATGACCTGGGGGTTTGAGAAGGAAAAATTTGAAATATCAATAGAATTTATACCCTCTCACAAGTCACATCGATCAGAAAGTCCCAAAGTTTTAACAAATGAAGCAATGATATGCTTAAGTGCACCTGCCCAGAACAAAGCAACAATAAAACACTATTTTTGCAAGTACAATTGATGTTAGTGCTTCATAAAAACCTTGGACTTGTCAATGAAAGAAATGAGTTGATATAAAATGAAGAAAACAAAAATATATAACAACAATGTATATATGATGATGGATTCACAATCAATGCCTTAAATAAGCTTCAAAATGACCCAAAATGATAATCTAACAATAGCAATATGCTAGCACTTGTCAGAAGCTAATGAGACAATGTAAATATCAACTTTAGTAATTGCTTTAAGGAGCTTTTATTGCTGTAATAATTGGTTGTATATTACTTTTGTAACAACAACAATAATTTTAGTAGATTAGTCTAATCTAGGGTTAGGAAATGTTAGAAAACAACTTGATGTAAAATATTTAAGGGTTGTTCTCATCAATCAATCAAGTATATGGTCTAGATCAGTGTCTTTAGGGCTAATGGAGTCACTTTTTTCAGTAGCAATCTTGAAGGAATCAAATGATAATGTGTGAGTTTAGGACAATAAGGATGATGGTTGAGGTGTTGGTAACCCAAGGCCTCAATCAACAAACCCTAGAAGGAAAAAAACTATTAGGAAGTAGGTAACCCTATTCCCTAGCGGGTTTCCTTCTTCTTTAGCTCAAAATTTAAGTAAGTAAAGGCTTGATGAAGAAAATGATGCAAGAGTGATACAATGGTAGGGCTCTAGCACATGCTTCAAAGGATAGGATTTCTAGCAAAATCTAGTAGGTGAAGAGGTATTAAGACAAGAACAATAACATGTGCTTGATCTCCTAGGGTTTTAAGCTATCAATTTCATAATCTTAGTAAAATGAAAAGTAAATATACTATAACCATTCAAAGGAAAGAAGAATTGCAGAAATTCACTTATATTCACCAAGAATAATCTAGAAAATAGCCTAGTTGAAGACTTTCCACCAAGAAAATGCCAAAAAACACCAATATAAGCCTCCTCCAAGAGTTGTGCACCACTTAATTTCAGCCAATAAACCCTAAGGGAGATGAACTTCAGACCTCATTTTTGTGAGTAAAAGAATGATGAAAAAATACAAGTGATCAATCCCTGATTTATACAATCCAAATAACCTTTAATTATAAAATTAGGTCAAAAAGGTCGACATGGCCAATTATATCAATATCCATATTTTTACATAAAATTGACAAATTAAACCCTAAAACATGAAAAAGAGGTGATGTCATGCCCTTCTAGGGTGACGTTGGGCCTCCTAGGTGAAATGTTGGCCTCCAAGAGAAAAATTTTAGGCCTTCCAAGGCCTTTGGATCATGCCACACATGCCACTTGGCACACAACTTCCTCCATCATGTCCATCTGATGTTGTGTGATGTCAAGGGTCACAAAGGTGATGTCATGGGCCTTCCAAGGCCAAAGTTCAAGGGGAAAGGAAAGACCCCCCTAGGTCTAGCCCTGCCAAGTTGTCTCTAGTGGAACGTCCTCCTCTCTCTCTAGTGCAAGAATCTAGTATATGCATGCCCCTAGGTGGGGTCTCAACATCCATTTGGTGGGATTTCATTCCTATGGATGTCCGAGCTAATCAAATCCCCATATGTACCTGTCCTTCAGGTGTGGTCCTACAACAACAATAAGTACGCTCTCTATGGGCTCATAAGTCACATAGGTCATAGCAATGCCAATCATATCTAATAATCAAGTTACCCAAACATGTGCATAAAATCTCTTTTCCTAGACAAGTGCTCAAAGACATTATGCTATTCTACAAGCCAAGTTTGGAGAGGGTTCAAGAACATCCTATTGGACCAATTCTTCTTAGGTGTGGGTTGTTTCTAGGTGAATACCAATCTAGGTCATGTGAATGCATGAGATGGTGTGGGGATGTTTGGGCAACAAGTGCAATGATGACAGGGAAATGTAGGTCTTCCCTGTGGGTGCCTCTAAAGAGGGTGAGCTGCACCTTGTTATGGATGTAATTTTTTCCTATCCCATTCAATGCATTTTAACTTTTTATCTTATTGTTTTTTCTTTCAAGAGAATAGTTGAGGGACACTGCCCTAGCATGGCGACCAGTGGTGACAATGTTACCCACAAGCACTTCACAGAGATGAGAAGGTTGGATCGTGATGAGACCCCCTTTCTCTTGGATATTCCACAAAGATCCACTACCCTAGCATGGTGACTAGATGAATATTAGTGTCATACCGCTACATTCCCATGGACCTAATAGGATGGCTCGTGATGAGACCCCCTATCCACCAACTAAGTCTTGAGTTTTATCTTTTCATGGTTCCCCCTTTTTCTTGCTGAGAATCCTTTTATTGCTTTCTCGGGGATCCCTGGGCGAAGCATCTCAAGGTTTGATCTTTTGAATTTTAAATTTTTCCAGCTACTTTTACCCTCTGGGCCTTTAGCCCCTTCTTCACACAAGGCAAGGTACAACCCTTTACTAGCTAGGAAAACCCAATGTTTGAACCAAGTTAGGGAATATATGAGAGGGAAGATGATGAAAAGTGATAAGTATGGTAGGAATGGACGATGACCTTTCATAAACCCACCCAGTGGCAACTCACTCCCAAGGGAATCAAATTTCTAGGGAATTATGTCATCTCCCCTAGGTATGGGCAAGTCAAAAGGCATAAAGTCCAAGAACATGTCATGAAGAAAAAAAGAATTAAATGCACATATTCAAATGCTTTGATAATCAGAGTGACGCATACCATGATACCGAGACTCATTACCTCATGGATCAAGACCCACTACTACTTCAAATCCAGGCCGATGGGATGGATTTTGTTGCTGCTAACATAATGGAGGCGTTCAAGAAGAAGGATGGGCCCTCCAGGGCCAGTGTCAAGTCAACATGACTCTCGGTACTCCATGTCTAGGACTTGTGGGCCTCGAGACATAATCTCCTTAGTTATCCCTAGGATAGGGGATAACATTTGATAGGTAGTTATAGAGGTAGTGGAGGTCATTCAATGTAAGGTGGTCTAGGTCCACTATATTATTAAATAAGGCCCATTCTAGTAGTTAGATATAATAAATGTAATAGGACTTCTTAGAAGGTTCTGTTTCTAGAAGATTCCTCCTCTAGAATGTTCTTAAGTGATGGTAGCACTATATAAAGGGGTTAAAACAATGTAATGGGATATGAAGAGACGTATTGTATTTGGAGTTGAAGCTCATTAGGAGGAAGCCCCTCAAAGAGGCAAGTGAACATGAGAGGATCTCTTCCATAATAGGATCCATTTTATGGTGTTTCCCTACCCCAAGGGTTTTGATATACTAAAGTGGTGGTTTTCTATATTGTTTTATATATCTTGTGTGGTTATTGTATTCAAATCTAAACCTGAAGTGCGTCGCCCTTTTTTTTCTAGAAAAAATATGCAAAAAGAGCTAAAAAATCTCCCCTTCTTTAGCCAAGGAAAGTTCTCTGATACCACTTGTTAAGTTCCAAAGACCTGAATAAAAAATACTACAATAGTACCAAATATATCTTAATACAATCACCACACAAGATATATGGAACAATATAGAAAACCACCACTTTATTATATCAAAACCCTTGGGGTAGGGAAACACCATACAATGGATCCTATGATGGAAGATATCCTCTCATGTTCACTTGCCTCTTCAAGGGGGCTTCCTCCTAATGAGCTTCAGCTCCAAATACAACACTTCTCTTCATATCCCATTACATTGCTTTAACCCATTTATATAGTGTTACCATCACCTAAGAACATTCTAGAGGAGGAATCTTCTAGAAGAAGAACCTACTAAGAAGTCCTCTTATATTTATTATATATAACTACCCATTTATTATAACTAACTACCACAATGAGCCTTATTTAATAATATAGTGGACCTAGTCCACCTTAAATTGAATGGCCTCCACTACCTCTATATCTACCTAATGTTAGGTAGCTAGAGAGGTAGTGGAGGCCATTCAATGTAAGGTGGACTAGGTCGATATATTATTAAATAAGGCCCATTGTGGTAGTTAGTTATAATAAATGGGTAGTTAGATATAATAAATGTAAGAGGTCTTCTTATAAGGTTCTGCTTCTAGAATATTCCTCCTCTAGAATGTTCTTAGTTGATGGTAGCACTATATAAAGGGGTTAAAGAAATGTCATGGGATATGAAGAGAAGTATTGTATTTGGAGCTGAAGCTCATTAGGAGGAAGCCCCCTCAAAGAGGCAAGTGAACAGAAGAGGATCTCTTCCATAATATGATCCATTGTATGGTGTTTCCCTACCCCAAGGGTTTTGATATAATAAAGTGGTGTTTTTCTATATTGTTTCATTTATCTTGTGTGGTGATTGTATTCATATCTGAACCTGAAGTGCGTGCCCTTTTTTTTTCTAGAAAAAATCTGCAAAAAGACCCAAAACATTCTCCCCTTTGTTGGCCAAGGAAATTTCTCTGATACCACTTGTTAAGCTCCAAAGACTTGAATACAATATACTACAATAGTACCAAAGATATCTATATAAAATCACCACACAAGATATATGGAACAATATAGAAAACCACCACTTTATTGTGTCAAAACCCTTAGGGTAGGGAAACACCATACAATGGATCCTATTATGGAAGAGATACTCTCATGTTCACTTGCCTCTTCGAGGGGGATTCCTCCTAATGAGATTTATATCCAAATACGATACTTCTGTTCATATTTCATTACATTGCTTTAACCCCTTTATATAGTGCTACCATCACCTAAGAACATTCTAGAGGAGGAATATTCTAGAAGAAGAACCTTCTAAGAAGTCCTCTTACATTTATTATATCTAACTACCTATTTATTATATGTAACTACCACAATGGGCCTTATTTAATAATATACTCAGGTATCTAGAGAGGTAGTGGAGGCCATTCAATGTAAGGTGGACTAGGTCCACTATATTATTAAATAAGGCCCATTGTGGTAGTTAGATATAATAAATGTAAGAGGAATTCTTATAAGGTTTTTCTTCTAGAAGATTCCTCCTCTAGAATGTTCTTAGGTGATGGTAGCACTATATAAAGTGGTTAAAAAAATGTAATGGGATATAAAGAGAATTATTGTATTTGGAGTTGAAGCTCATTAGGAGGAAGCCCCCTCGAAGAGGCAAGTGAACATGAGAGGATCTATTCCATAATAGGATCCATTGTATGGTGTTTCCCTACCCCAAAGGGTTTTGATATAATAAAGTGGTGGTTTTTTGTATTGTTCCATATATCTTCTGTGGTGACTGTATTCAGATATGAACTTGGAGAGCACCACCCTTTTTTTTCTAAAAAGAATCTGCAAAAAGAGCCAAAAAATTCTCCCCTTCTTTGGCCAAGGAAAGTGCTCTGATACCACTTGTTAAGTTCCAAATACTTGAATAAAAAATAATACAATAGTACCAAAGATATCTGAATACAATCACCACAATATATATGGAACAATATAGAAAACCACCACTTTATTATATCAAAACCCTTGGGGTAGGGAAACACCATACAATGGACCCTATTATGGAAGAGATACTCTCCTATTCACTTCCCTCCTCGAGGGGGATTTCTCCTAATGATCTTCAGCTCCAAATACAATACTTCTCTTCATTTCCCATTACATTTCTTTAACCCTTTTATATAGTGCTACCATCACCTAAGAACATTCTATAGGAGGAATCTTCTAGAAGCACAACCTTCTAAGAAGTTCTCTTACATTTATTATATGTAACTACTCATTTATTATATCTAACTACCACAATGGGCCTTATTTAATAATATAGTGTACCTAGTCCACCTTACATTGAATGACCTCCACTACCTCTCTAGCTACCTAAAGTTTTCTTTTCTTTGTATTGAACTTTTGACTTCTTTGGAAATGTTTTGGATTGTTCCTTCTATAGGATTTACAATGTACTATTTTTTGTCCAAATTTATTGCAATAATAGCAATATCCAAGGAATATATATTGATATTTGTTAGAGGGATTTCTTATGGTGATTATATTCTTCTTGTCATATTTTTCTTTAGTAGGGGTTGTCGATTTATGTTTATTTGGGAAGGTCTCCAATGGCATCATCCTTTCCTTATTATCTTTTCTTTTTGATGAAATTTTAAGAGAATATGCATAACTGCTTGGTCTTTTGAGAGATCCTTTTGATGTAGAAGTTGAGTCTTGGTTGTATCCCAAACCAGTCTTATCATTTGGTGACCTCTGACTACTGAGAATTTCATCAAATATATTTGACCTATTTTCAAATTTCGATCCCTTCTTTTCTTTCTCAAGTTCACCTTTTAATAGCTCAATCTCAACTTCTATCTTCTCACATACTTGTTCTTTATCATTGAGTTGTTTTAAAATGACTTCTTCAAATCTTCTAGCTTCTAGGAGTTGGGACTTCAAATCACTGATGATATATTCTGATTCTTTGATGGTTCTTAATGCATCTATCTCGCATGATTGGTGTGATTCTTCAAACTCTTGAAGTTGTGCCCTCAGTAGATTGTTCTTATTTTTATACTTAGTTCCTCCAGAGAACTAATCAGTTTTTCTTATAGGTCTACTTATCCTTCAAATTCATAGTTTTCTTCATCATCTACATCATTATTTTGAGTGTTCATTCCCATAAATAGAAGCTATGAATCTTCATCTTCACTTTATTCAGAAGAGTTGTTGTCCTCTTTGGTGTAGATATTCTTCTTCTGTTTGTAGTATTTATTTTCATTCCTTATCTTATCCTTCTTATGTTCTTTATGATTCTAAATTTCTTCATCACCACTATCCTCTTGCTTGGGATATGGAAATTTGTTAGCAAAGTGTCCAAATTTTCCATAGTTGAAGCATATCAGAGGAAACTTCCCCTTGTATTTACCATTCCTTTTATTGAGTTTATTCATAAAGTTAGATACTTATTCATCAGATATATCTAATAAATATACCTAATCATGCTTCTTCCTTTATTTTTATGCCTTGATGGTTGTTTCTCATTTTGCTGTTTTTTCTTGTCATGTTCTCATCTCATATGCTGTGAGGATCCCATGTAGTTCATCCACTGTGAGCTTATCGAGATCTGTTCGGTCTTCAAGGGTGAAAATTTTGGCATCATACCTCATAGGTAATGGTCTCAAGATATTTTGGACAATTGGTTTGTCTTTGAGTTCTTCTTCTAATTCTTTGAGTGAACTAATAATTTCATCAACTCTTTGAAAATATTCAACTATGTTTTCTTCCTCCTTCATTTTCAAATTTTCAAACTAATTTATATATGTTTGCAATTTAGATTCCTTGAATTTGTTGTCTCCTTCATATATGACCTTCAATTTGTCCCATATATCTTTTGTTGACTTACATTTCATTACCTTTACAAATATAGGATTGGTTAATCCTCCTAGAATAGCATTGACTACTCTTGAATTGTCATTGCATAACTTCTTTGCAGTAGTATCAATAGGTGGGGTAGATGGTGCAATATAACCACTTTCAACGGCTTATCAAACATCACATACAAGGGCCATGGGATAACTTTTCATTCTCACACTCCATAATGCATAATCATTCCCTTTGAACAAATGTGCTTTGTTGGTAGACATTCCCTCTTTCTGATCCATTACTTCAGAATCTACCTTCCAGTTGTTATACTATGCATAAGGAACCTGCTCTCATTCCAGTTGTTCTCTTCAAAAAAATTGAGTGGTTAAATTGTAGTGACGAAACCTTCTCTGATAACAATTGTTGGAAACTTGGTCAGTACTGAGAAGGGGGGT
Organism: Picea glauca; assembly: GCA_000966675.3. Taxonomy (NCBI): domain Eukaryota; kingdom Viridiplantae; phylum Streptophyta; class Pinopsida; order Pinales; family Pinaceae; genus Picea; species Picea glauca. The sequence goes on along the minus strand of JZKD02S2044581.1, from coordinate 22,460 downwards.
GAATCAATATTTGTTAATTATTTAAACTTTTAATAATTTTAACTTATTAACAATAATTGATGAACAATAGTAAACTTTAATATAAAAACAATACAATAATACAAGTTATAATGATGATTGGGAGACTCCAATCTCCTTATTCAGTGCTTCAACCCTAGGAAGCACCAACTCCCTTATTTTAGGGAACTAACCCTAGGAAGCACCAACTTCCTTATTTTAGAGCACCAACCCTAGGAAGCACCAACTTCCTTATTTTAGAGCACCAACCCTAGGAAGCACCAACTCCCTTGTTTAAGGTACCAACCCTAAGAAGCACCAACTTCTTGTCTTCAAAATTTAATCAGTAAAGGACATTAGTCCTTCTTTTCTCTACCCTTACACCCTCACTTCATAAGTATCTTCAAATTTCTTCCTTAGACTCTGCACTTGTTTCTGATCTTCTGATGTAGACCACAGAGACGCTTTCATTTCACCTTATTAGTATGCTTATATACTTTCCAAAAGGTATAAGGATGAACCATTGTGTCTTTTAGTAATGAAACATTAAACCCCTTCATTTAATTAACACAAATGGTGCTTTCATTAATTGTTTTTTGTATGCAAAATTAGACATTGATTTCATACAAAGATTCTTGAGTTTTGGAAACAAATTTTACAATTCTACGACACGGGTTTTGTGTATAACATGCCAAATTGGCTGAAATTCGAGCATTTTCCCCAGAACATGTGTGAGGTGGATTGTACAGGTGGTTCTTTGAAAGAAAATTGCTTAGATTTTCCTTTCGTCGTCAGATGTCAAATCGACTTCAGTAGATTTTACTTTTTCATGAATGTCTCAATCAACCTCCATATATATCCTTCATTGGTGGATATTTAAACTCAACTTTTAAACATTTCACTTGATGGTAGATATTAAAATTAGTTTCCTCCCAGCTTCTAGTCACTAAAGATTCGACTTGGTCTTCACCCTTTTTCATATTTGCTTCCTCATTCAACCGACAAACATCTTTTTGGTTGATTCAACTAGGAGAAATTTTGACTTGAGTATTTTGATTTTGTTCCATCCAACTTGATTTATCCTCGAACCAACTTGTATTTCACAATTTAAGTTTTCTTTGAATTCGATCTTTAGGTTACTTCATTCTTGGAACGACTTGAATAATAAGAAGACCGACTTGAGAGATTCGACTTTGGTCGTCTCGACTTGCTTTGGCTGACTTGAATTTCCCATCTCAATTTTCTTTCAACTTCGACCTTCGAGGTAATTTACTTCACTTCTTCTTGGAATGACTCGACTTAGATGGAAACTAACTTGTGTAATTCGAGTTTGGTCGTCCCGACTTGCTTTGGTTTCGACTTCTACTTCGGCTTTGATTTTTGACTTCTTCGATTTTTACTTCTTCTACTTATCTGACTTCGACCATCGACTTCTTCGACCTCTTTGATTTTGACCTTCGATTTCGATCCCCGATTTCTTTGACTTCATCCTTCAACTTATTCAACTTCAACATCTTGCTGGGATTTTTATACTAGACTTATTGACTCTATGACTATACTGATGCCCATACTAATCTTATTTGACATCAATGCCAAAAATGTAACACCATTTCCAACATTCTTATTTATGATTTGTATGCATCCATATTGGATTCTCCATTTACCCCTTTTATCTGGACAATTTCTTCACAATTTCTTTTTGTGCATGGATGTTAATGACATAATCCACCATATTTCCATTAGGGTGATTTCATCAACCTCATACAATAATACAATATATGATGAGTGCATCAAGTTCATACAATCTATTAGTCAATATTATATTTCTACTGATATTCAAGTCAAATTCATAACATTATGTCCAATATTGACAATGCATGACATTCAAGTCATATTCATAACATTATGTCCAATATTGACAATGATTCTCTAACCAATCAATCAAGATACTTCACCTATCTATCAAGGTTGACATCAATGACAACCAAATTTTCAATAGAGGTCGCCGCATGGTGACCTCCCATTGGCCTATATTGGCATGGGTTACCAAAATCATGGAGTCAATAGGGTTCGAACCTGTGACCTCCATAAAATCCCTAGACTTAACAAATCACTCCATACCAGCGTGCCACATAATGGTTCTTAACCTACATATGACACATAATATATTTGAATTTGTGTTAAGTTTCAAATGAGAGACCAAAGGGCTGAGGGCCTAAGCCCTCGACCCTATCCCTTAGCCCGTGGCTCTTGGTTGTATACCATACCATGTAACCACATACAATCCGTGGAGGAGCTTAACAATGCGATGGGTTTAAAACCATAATATATGGTTATATTATATTCCATATTCCATATAACCAACATATTAATATATAGTATATAGTTATAGTTTATACTAACACATAATATGTATACCATGTGTTAAAACTAACCACAGAAGAATATGCTAAGGGTCATGGGGAATATAATCCCACCCTCCACCATTTTAGTTGGTGGTTTAACCATTAGACCAAACCACCCATTTGTTACGAGATCCTCACCAAATTTAGTAATGAAGTTGCCAAATATTTGCATGGAGGTTGGAAGGCCTGAACCTATATATTGGGAATAGATCCCAATGAACACATAGCCTGAGGTATGCATGGATCCGTAGGTGGTAGGAATTCCAAGATATGGTACATTTTTCAAGGTCATACGAATGTCTCAAAGTAGGTGCAAAAGAAGAGGTTAAATATGTTGTCTCATAAAATGTGCCATGAGAGGTATATTAACGGAATATAGTGATGTTTATACTCAATTTTCACAATTTTTCACAAGGATCATGAATTTGATGTCTATTGTATGATTTAAATTCATTTGTAATAGTCTTATCTCAAATTGTCATTAACGATAATTTAATGCAATGTTTTTTGTGCCGAAGAGAGAGAAATTGAGCAAGTTCAGAAATTGGTCGACTTTCTAGTCAAATATCTCATAATTTCATAAGGATTTCAATGGTGAGCTTATTTTATTATTTTGAGTGATGGAATTAAAAAGAGACCGTTAAATTGAATTTTATGAGAACATGTTGTCATGATTCGTGATATTTGAGATGGAGAAAGCAATTTTCATTGGCTTGAAGAGAACTTAAAGATGAAACAAAAGTATTCTATATTTATGTAATTTGAGTTATTTTATTTTTTGTTGTGTCATCTGACTATTCAACAAGTTAATCATCATTTCATGAGTTTTTGGGTAAAAATCACATCATCAGAATTCTGCAAACCACCTCAATATGATCAGTATGCTATTCTGGATCAAGTTAGATAACACATGTATATATGTAAAGAAATAAGTGGTGTCTAAGTATTTTTGGATCACCTAATGATTCTTGTACAAAATAAAATCCCTATGAATCAAATGATGCCCCTAGTGCTTCAATCCTTATATGATATGATTTGATTTGAAATCATATTTCAAATAGACATCATATATATTCACGCTAGAAATTGTTATTGGCATAACTTCCTAGTTGAAAACCTCTCCAATAGTCATTTCACTTGCATCACGCTCTATTTATAAATCTTTTTAAAAATTCGTAAATGCAAAAACTAATGGTTTTGTAATTCTATCAACTTATCAAAACTTGTATGTGCCTACATGCTCCACTAAAATTTTTGTGCCTTCATACATTGTAAGATGGTCACACAACTCCCACTAAAACCCTTAATAAGCTTCCTATGAAATTTTGAAAATGTCATGAAAATTTGTTACCTCGTAAACAATGTAGTGTGCATGCCACTCAAAATATGCTTCATATTCTTAGATTTTGTATTCAATCATTTATAAGAGATCACAAATCCCAAATATATTGACTCTTATTTGAATAATTCACATTTCTTTAAATTTAGCACAATTTTTCTCTTCTTAGTTGTTCCAATTCCAATATGATATGTTGAATATGCTCATCTATACTTCCATTATAAATTAATGTGGAATCTAAGTACACAATAATTTTCTTATGTAAAGTCTTAATAATTCTATCATCATTCTCATAAATGTACTTAGTGCATTACTTAGTCTAAATGTACAACTAGTTACTCATATAATCAACTTTTCATTTATATTTGTTGGGGAATAGGGTGGAACATGAAATGAAACAAAAAACATGGTACTATAGATAATCTAAGGGGAACAAAAAATTCCGAAGACAGAGGGTGGTTTCTAAAGACATTGTTACGACATTTAACCAAAGCACACTATGATTAGAACATCATAGTTCATATTTGATCTCTTGATCACCATGATCACTTGATTTGCATAATGATAATGACCCAAGGGGTATTCTATTTATAGCCTCAAGGTCTAACCAACTTCCATAGAATCCAGAATACCTTATTCACATGCAATCATCGTTTGCTAGAGTTGACTCCGCAAAATCCATGTTGTTGAGTCAACTTGATAAGGATGCTTTACCTAACCGACTATCCATCCAAACCGTAGTTAATTATTGGGTTGGTCGATACACCACCCGAATATCTTCAACCGTTATTCGATTGTCCGATCGTTGAGAATAATGACAAATCGATCGACTGATGTAGTGTGTTGGTCGATATTTTGACTGTTTATATACATATGTAGGTCTACCACTCAACCAAATGAATCCAGGAGATGTCTGATGAACCATCAATTCTTGATGTTCCAATACACCCCCATCATCACATGTCTCTGGAGATTCAAGAGGTGAAATTATGTCATTATTACACCCCTCCATAACTGTAGCTTCTTGAATCCCAAGAATCATATGGATCTTAAGAAATCTATCTCATCTAAATTTTTTGTGAATGTATAATCAACCTGATCATTGGTTCTACAATATTCAAGAGACAACATTCTCATGAACCAACTATCTCAAATAGTGAGCATGGAGCTCAACATGATTCATATTACTATGGGAAACATGACTATCAACAACCTGTATGGAACTCTGGTCATCAAAGTAGATTGTATCCAAGGTCTAAGGAGGAAGGACAAGTTATCCAAAAAGTTGGTGGATCTAGACTGCTTCAATACCTACTTGAATGATGCCATGATATTTTGATTATGTAGTTGACAAGAATACTTCCTTCTATTTCTTTCATGACCACACCAATGGTCCAATTTTAAAGAGAAACACATATCCAAAAGTGGAGTTTCAATCATCATTTTCACCAACCTAGTCGGAGTCAGTGAAGCCGACCAACAAATTTGAACTTCAACAATATTTGAAACCAAAATGAGTGGTACCCTTGAGATAATGGACAATTTGTTTGACTTCTTTCCAATGGAATTATTTAGGGTCTTGCATAAACCAAGAAACCACGCTAACAACAAAGGAAAAGTCAATTCGAATATGAGTAAGATAACTAAAACAATCGACCAATTGTCGATAAAGGGTAACATCGATTATAGGAGTTTGACAGGTTCTGCTAAGCATTAGTCTAGAATAAAATGGATTAGCACAAGGAACACAATCAACCATCATAAAATGTGTCAACAGATCCATCACATATTTAGACTGAGAAATGAAAAATCCATCACATAGTGGTAATACTTGAAGACCCAAAAAATATTGTAGAGTATCAAGATATGTCATCTCAAAGGAGTCAACAAGTTGTTTCTTCAATCTAAGGATGAGATCATTATTATTTCCAATAATGAGTAATTCATCTACATATACAACAAAAATCAAGGTGTCTCCATTGGTGTGGAGAACATACATGTTGTGATCAGATTCAAAAAATTTGAAACCAAGTTGAAGAAAGAAATTGTTGATCTTAGCATACCAAGCTCGGGGAGACTTCTTCAAACCATATAGAAACTTCTTGAATCGACAAACCAAATTGGAATATATCAAAAAACCAGGTGGTTGTTCCATGAAAATTTATTTAGATAGGTAAGGACTCTTCACATCAATCTTATGGATTTTCCATCCAAAATTAGAAACAAGGGAAATAATTAGTTGAAAGGATTTCATCTTTGTGATAGGGGAAAAGGTTCAGTGTAATTGATGCCTTCTTGTTGACAAAATAATTTCACAACTAGGCATGATTTATGTCACTAAACAACACCTTTAGAGGTAAATTTGGTCTGGTAGACCCATTGACACTTCACAATGTTCTTTCCTTTCAGTCGAGGAACCAAATCCCAAGTTTGATTCTTTGAAAAAGAATCAATTTATGTTTTCATATCCTACTCCCATTCAAGACATCCTTTAGCATCTGAGTAGGGAAAATGATCAAATTTTTTAATTACACAAGTCATCAAGGCAATGTTGGCATGTTACTTCTGACTTCGAGTTTTTCGTCCAAAGGAAACATCCCCGACATCAGCTCCAATAGCTTAAATTGTTTTTGAATCCCATATAGGTAGACAATAAATAGGTGAAATATGGTTCACGGTAGTAGGCCAATTATAATTCAAACAGTCTTCAGTCAACAGACCAATCAAAATAGAGGATGATGCAGTAGTCAGCTCATAGGTTGACAGTACAATCGATCCATCCAAAACAAGAAACAATTTCAAATATCTAGTCGAAGGAATGAAAAATGGAATAAGAAAACTGATGTCAGAGAAGGAAACATCCTACAACAATCCAGAGGAGGAATTTAACAACTGAATGCAAGAATACTTCTCATCAACTGTACATTTCTTATGAAAATGATTTATCGTTTGACAAGATCAAACAATCAATAGGATTTTGACTCTTTAGAGTATCCCATCATGATGCAATCATGACTCTTTACTTCCAAATTCTTTCTGCAATCATCGGAAACGTGAACCTAGGAAACACATCCAAACACAAGGAGGTGGTCGTCTAAGGGATTCTTTCCACACCATCGTTCGACTAGAATCATGGAAGGAATATGTCGAGTCGAGATGCAATTGAGTAGATATTTTTCACAATACACCACTTTATCCCTAAAGTGAGGAGGCAAATCTTTATCCTATAAGTGAAATCTAGCCATTTTGACTAACTTCTAATTCTTGTGTTTTGTGATGCCATTCTACCGAGGTGTGCAAGGAACCAACCACTACCAGTCAATACCAGATTGAACTAGGTATTATTCAAAAGGTTTATTTACATATTCACCACCATTTTCTAATCTCAATCACTTGATGGGTCAACCACATTTCTTTTCAGCAAAGGCTCTAAACTCCTTGAAATTTTCAAAGACAAGGTTATTATTCTTGAGAAAGTAAACCCATTTAAAGC
>JZKD02S2044581.1:0-15216 GCA_000966675.3 Picea glauca | reverse complement strand
CTTTAACATCACGGAGTGGCTTAACAACACACTCCGTCACCGACTCTCCTACACCTCGGGGACAAAAGTGCTACTGAAATTACCAAATGCAATTAGAATAATTTAATTTTTTTTTAAATCATTTTTTTTTTATTCATATAAAACACTTTCACACATAGAAAATATTAGAGAAAAATGTACTAATTACATTATTTAACCTTGCAAGATTTTTACAATAAAGATCTCACCTCACTAACACCATTCAAGTGGATTTCAAACATCAACATAACCCTTTCTAAATATCATATAACAATCATTTTTTTTTTTAAATATCATATAACAATCCTTTTTCATTATTAAAATTACTTTAAAATTTTCTCTTTTCAATCTTATTCTCTCAAATAAATAAGGAAAAAAAAAAAAAAACTTTGACATTTTTATGTTTTGCTGATGTCCGTATACCAACCTCAATCATTCTTCAAACACTTGTCTAACCCCTAGGAATATAAAATTAATCTTTGCACTTGTAAATGTTTGAATTTCATGGTAATGGACTATTAAATGTAACAAAGTTCCATTCATATCAAATTTAATCAATGTTTTATTTAATAAAATTTAATAAATCTCTTGTAGCTACAAACAAATAAATGTAACATTGATTAACATTACTATTTGTATATTGAACAAATATTAAGTAAATATTATAAAAATATTGTATGTAATATTCCAAATAAACAACATCATTTGCATATCATTCATATTTTTTTTGGGTCAATGACAAATTTATAAAATAAATATAATCATCATTATATCAAAAATATTTAAATAAAATTAGGTCAATATAGTAATATTGGCATACTAGATATAGTATTCAATGATATCATAGATTATTAAATTAACAATTTGTTGAAGTTACTTCACACATTCTTAGGATTTTTTTTTTTCCTAAGGTTTTTCCTTGTTTATTAGTTATAATTAGTCATTATCTAGTTTCTTATATTCTAGGGGAGAATATTCCACTTGGAGAATATTCTCTTTCAGTTGACACTTCAGTTTGACTAGTTGAGTTGAGTCTAGATGCTGCATTGGTTTTGTCACCATGCAAAATTGGGATCGTCACCATGCTAATGTACACTTTCCTTGGGATCATCACTAGACTGGCGCATTACCCTTGATTCCTTGATCTAATCCTCACTACAATCTATTCAGTCAATTAACTGAAGACTAGTTGACTAGTTAACTCAGCTAGGTGGCAGTTCACTCTTGTAACTGCCCGAGATACTAGACTAGGTGGCAGTTCACTCCCGTAACTATTGGTGTGTGTCCAGATCACTCTATACCACAACTATGGTGCATTGGTTCTCCTCCAGTGCACATTCATTGAGTTATACAGAGTATATCATGTGTAAATTATTCATTATTCAAACGGTTAATGAGAATTCTTCCATTCTTTCTCTCCTTCTTCTTATTTCTCAATTTCTCTCTGCAAATGTGTGTAGTGTTTACTAGCTAGATCTATTTTGTGAAGGTTCAACACATTTACATGGTATCAGATCCGGTGGACTTCTAAGCAAAAGCTACACCAAATATTTTTACAAGTACAAAAGATTGAAGACAACGGAAATATGGATTTCCAAAAAGAATTCATTCTTACACCTTATAACTACTTTGCATGGAAGGAGAGAATAATGATTCATCTCCGAACTAGAGGATTGTACAGGTTAAAATTGAATATACATACAGAACCAACATAAGCCATAGAAAAATCAAAGTACTTAAATCGGATGGATGAAGCACTCAACACAATTTGCAGTCTTATTTCTTCTGATCTCCTTTTTCACATAGCTTCCTGTAAGACTCCCAATGAAGCTTGGAACACCTTAGAAGGGCTCTTTGGAAAATAGAATGAGGTGAGGGGACACATGATGGAGGTGGAACTTCTAACATTGGATTAAAAAATCTTCGACAATATCCAATATTTCTTTACAAAATTCAAGGATATATTATCGCAACTCAAAGCTTGAGGGGTTGATAAATCTAAGAAGGAGAAAAAAATGGTTCTCACCATTCTCTCCAAACTTGGTCATGAATTATCTGTATTCATATCCACATTCCATTCTGTCATATTTTCCTCAATATCCACCTGGAATATGCCTTCTCTTGAGGACTTTATCGAATCCATGACACAAGAGAAAACCAATCTCATCAACATGGGAAAAATCAATGGCCCAAAGGCACATGCATTTACTGTGAAAGATGGAAGCCACCAATATAAAAAATCTAAAGATAAAGACAAAAATAAAGCTCATGCACATCCGAAGAAGGAAGGGTACACAAAACCCTTCACTGATGCCTCTGGATCCAAAGGGGGAAAGGGAAGAAAAGGGGAGAAATGCACGTACTGTCACAAAGTATTCCATACAGAATCCGCATGCATGCAAAAAAAAATAGATCTAATGTCTCAAATACTTTAGCAAAACAACCTTGAAGATCACATCCTCAAGGGTGCCAAGAAGAAGAAGCCAAAAGATTTGAATCCCAAGAAAGGAAATTCTAGCCATGTCTTGATTTCCATCAACTCCTCTCCCGATGCTTGGATTGTAGATTCAGGAGAATCACATCACATGGATGCCTCAAAAGAAATATATTATTCATTGGATGCATGAAAAGGTCCTCCTGTTCTAATGGGGGACAACTCTTCTGTCGAAGTCACCAACAAAGGAAAGATTGAACTCACCAATGAAAGCTTTGAGAATGTGTTACACGTTCCCAAACTTTTCGTCAATATTCTCTTCGTGTATTAGATGACGAATTCTAGCACCGAAAATAAATTCATATTCACACCAAACGTCGTGGACATCTATGACATGAAAACTATCTCTAGGGTTTCTACCGGTGAGGTAATCATCAGTCTAGATTGTATACATTTTCTAAATTCATTGAACCTGATTCTACTTTACTGCTTACTCATGCTGATGAAAGTAGTAGGATATGGCACAAAAGATTTGGACATTTGAATTTCAAATACATGTAGCAGCTTAGCAAGAAAAAATTGGTTGATGGTCTACCATACATCCATTTCTCCAAGGGAGTATGTGAGGGATGTGTTCTCGGAAAACACCCTCAAGAGAAATTCGACCAAGGAAAATCTCAGAGAGCTTCTGCACCTTTAGATGTGATCCACAATGACCTTATGGGTCCTTTTCCACATCCATCCACCAGAAAAGTGAGGTTTGTTCTCCTTTTTGTTGATGATTTCTCACATTTTACATGGATCTACTTTCTTAGGAAAAAATCTGAGGTCTTTCAACACCTCAAATATTTCAAAGCCCTGGTTGAGACTCAATCCAGAAAGAAGATAAAAGTCCTCCGGACTAATAACGGGGAGAGTATTTCAATCATGATATCCATAATATTTTCCATGAGGCAAGGATTCGGTTGTAGCATGTAGTTCCCTATACTCTGCAACAAAATGGAGTTGTTGAGCAGAAAAATAGATCTCTAAAGGAGATGGCATCTTGCATGCTACATGCAAAGTCAATACCATAGAGACTATGGGACGAAGCGCTTAATTATGAAACATGAATCCAAATCAGATATCCCCATAGATCTGTCAAGGATAAGACCCCTTACGAGGATTGGAACAGCCTCAAATAGGAAGTGACCCACTTTCACATTTTTGGTTCATGTGCATGGGCCCATATTCCCTTTGAAAAGAGGAAGGAACTTGTTCCACAGAGCACTGAGTGTATTTTTGTTGGATACCATGATAGTGTGAATGGATATAGGCTTATTGATCTTTCCTCGAACCGAATCATCATTGAGCATAGTGTCCAATTAGAGGAAAATGTCTCACATGTACCTTAACAGTTGCATGCAGAAACCTTCATTCTTCCACCTGTCCGAGATGATGAGCATGCACATGCCAACTCTTCTTCAGACAAGATTTCTAATTCAGATTCAAAGTCAGTACAATCAAATGTAGATTTAGAGCATCCAGAAATAGTTGTAGATCCAGAGCAGAGGCCCAAGTGGGCACAAACTACTCTTTAGGATGCATGGGATCTCGTTTGTGATCCAACCGATACTAGGAGGACTCAATCTGATTTTGAGGAGCCTCATGTTTCACTCACTACCACTGAACCATTTCCCTCCAGGCATCTTTTCTTGGTTCAATCTTCAAATCCATAGTCTTATGGAGAGGTTGCTGGAAATCCCTTTTGGGAATCCACCATGCAGGAGGAGTACAACTACGTCCTCGAGAACCAGACTTGGGATCTGGTTCCCCTTCCTTATAGAAGGAAATTTGTCATATGCAGATGGATCTACAGAACTAAGGGCGTAGTGGATGGACAGATTAGTAGATACAAATCCAGGCTTGTTGCCAAAGGCTTTCAGCATGTGCATGGTATTGACTATGATGAGACCTTCACTACAGTAGTGAAGATGGATTCCATATGATTGGAACTTTCCATTGCAACAACCAAGGGATGGGAAGTCCATTAGATGGATGTGAAGATTGCATTTCTTCACGATGATCTCTTTGAGGAAATCTATATGGATCAACCCTAGGGATTTATGTAGGACTCATCTTTGGTGTGTTGACTAAAGAAGTCCCTTTATGGCCTCAAGCAGGCTTCGAGGGAATGACATGACAAGATGGACTCCTACATGTTGTCATAGAACTTTGTACATTGTAAATCATACCCGAATATCTACATGCTCAAGACAATTGATTCACTTCTACTCTTATTTTTGTATGTTGATAATTTGTTGATCACTAGTTACTCGACTTCAACGATTGTTGTAGTCAAGAGGATTCTAAATGACAGGTTTTTGATGATGGACATGGGTTTGCTACACTTCTTCCTTGGACTTGATATCAGTCAGGATGCATCAGGCATCAAACTATCTCAGGCCATGTATGCACGAGATCCCCTTGAGAGATTTCACATGACAGATTGAAAGTCTGCTCTGACTCCTTTCCTATCATGAGTCAAACTTGAGGATGGCGGGGAGACTCCACTGGTTGACAACACACTGTACAGAAAGATAGCGGGGAGCTTGTTGTATCTCACACACTCCAGACCAGACCTCTCCTATGCAGTTGTCATAGTTTCCAGGTTCATGTAGGAGCCACATGAGCTACATTGGAAGACTGCAAAGCATATCCTTCAATACATAGAGGGAACCATCACCTTTGGGATTCCTTATGCAATAGACTCTACATTATATCTCATCAGGTTTACTGATTTTGACTGGGTTGGCGATGACATTGATCACAAGTCCACATCTAGTTACTCACTCAGTCTTGGGTCCGGGCCTATATGTTGGTCAAGCAAGAAGAAATATTCCATTTCTCTATCTTCAGTCGAGGCATAGTACAGAGGGGTAGTTAACATAACCATTCAGGCTATGTGGCTAAAACATTTTCTCACTGAGTTGGGTATTCAGTTTCATCGATCGATCATCATCTGGTGTGACAACTAGAGCACTATGAAGTTCTGCAGTGATCTAGTTTAGAGGCAGCGGAAAAAGCACATCGAAATCCACATGCACTACATTTGGGACTTAGTACACGAGGGGATCATCGACGTACAATTATGTCCTTCAACAGAACAAATGACAGACATCTTCACAAAGACCTTCACTAAGCAAAAGTTGCATTCTCTATGAAGTCGTCTTGGAGTGAAGGACACAATTGCCTAACAATTGTAGTTCTTCTTTTTACATACATTGTACCTTGAGGGGGGGTTTTCCTATGAGGTTTTCCCTCTTTCCTCACTTTATTTCAATGTATCTTTTGTATTTGGGTACCTAACATGGCCTCGTTATCGGGACCCATTCTTTATTTTCGCCATAGTGATGTTCAGGGGGGCTGTTGGATTTACTTCACACACACTTAGGATTTCTTTTCCCTAAGGTTTTTTCTTGTTTATTAGTCATAATTATTCATTATCCAGTATCCTATATTTTAGGGGAGAATATTCCACTTGGAGAATATTCTCTTTTAGTTGACACTTCAGTTTGACTAGTTGAGTTGAGTCTAGATGTTGCATTGGTTTTGTCACCATACAACATTGGGATCATCACCATGCTAATGCGCACTTACCTTGGGATCATCACTAGAATGGTGCATTACCTTTGATTCCTTGATCTACTCCTCACTACACTCTGTTCAATCAATTCACTAAAGACTAGTTGACTAGTTAACTCAGCTAGGTCGCAGTTCACTCCTGTAACTACTGGTGTGTGTCTAAATCACTCTATACCACCACTATGGTGCATTGTTTCTCCTCCAATGCACACTCATTGAGTTATACAGAGTATATTGTGTGTAAATTATTCATTATTCAAAAAATTAATGAAAATTCTTCCATTCTTTCTCTCCTTTTTCTTCTTTCTCAATTTCTCTCGCAAATGTGTGTAATATTTTCTAGCTAGATATATTTTGTGCAGGTTCAACACATTTACACAATTAAATTACAATTGTTACTCATCATCAGGGAGAGTGGTTTTGAATGTTTTTAATCAATGCCTAATCATTGAACAAGGCCCCGAATTATTAAAAAAGAATGCAAAAATGTTTCTATATTTCCATGTCTTTCATATGCACCATCAAATGTCTAACTTAATGGTAGTTTTGAACAATCATCACTATCAACAATTAAATATTTCAACGCAATAAAACATAACAAATACATAACATACATATATAATTGAAGTTCTATAATTGAAGTTGCACATCAATGCTTATAAAAAAAATCATTAATTAATTTTTATTTAGATGGAAATACTATACAAATCTTAGAAGTGTTACTAAAATTACCAAATACAACTAGAATAATAATAGTAGTAATATTGTTAAGAATAATGACAACAAATAAATGAATAAAATAAACAATTAAAAAAAATCAAAATATCTGATCAATTATATAAAATACTTTCATACATAGAAGATATTAGAGTAAAAAGTACTAATTACATTATTTAAGATAGCTTCAAGTTTTATACAATAGATTTCACATCACTAACACTATTTAAGTGTAGAAAGCATGGCCACAATCAATCTAACATGTATGTGTCATTCACATTGTCACAATTATAACTTTTTGTAATTATATATTTCTCTTCATCATTATAAATATGTTTCTTGTTTCAAATTGCCTACAATCACTATGTTACTAGCATCATAAGTATCCTTAAAGATCTACCAAACTTTATTTAAAGGTTTCAGATATACATATAGATTCCCAACACCAACATAACCCTTTCTACATATCATATAATAATCATATTGTGTTAAAATGACTTTAAATTGCTCCCTTTTCAATCCTATTCTCTCAAATAAATATGGAAAAAACTCATTTTTATGTTGTGCTAATGTTTATAGACCAACCTCAAAAATACTAAATCATTGTTCAAAAAAATCTCTAACCCCTAGGCATATAAAATAAATCTTTACGTTTGTAAGAATGTTTGAATTTCTTGGTAATTACTTATTTTGTAATTATCTTTTATGCATTGCATGTATCAAGTCTCCATTCTTATCAAATTTAATTAATATTTTAATTCATAAATCACTTGTATCTACAAGAAAATAAATGAATAATGTTATTTATATGTTAAAAAAATATTAAGTAAATACTAATTCAAAAATTATATGCAATATTTCAAATAAACAAAAATATATTATATGATTATCATCATCATCATTATATCAAAAATATTTAAATAAACTATGTAAATATAGTAATATTGACATTTTAGATATATTATTCAATGATAGAAAATATTATTAAATTAACAATCAAATTACAATTTTACTAATCATGGATAGTGGTTTTGAATGTTCTTAATCAATCCCTCATTTTTGGACAATGCCTTAGTCTAATTTTTAAAAGAACACAAAATTGTTTCTATATTTCCAGGTCTTTCATATGAACCATAAATTGTCCAACTTAATAGTAGTTTTGAAGAAATTGTCATCCCTATTTTTTTTTGAATGATATTGACCTTTATCTATAAACAATATGTTTGATTTTTAATATTTATTTACATACTAGATAACTACAGATTCTAATAATTTCTTGTTAATATTTAGTACCCCCAATAGATGCACACATCATTGAATTGTACAAGTATATATGCATTGTTGGCCACCCTAAATAAATATGAACCTTTTATTGTTCAACCAATCAAATTTGTCATGAAATATTTTATTCTTGTATAATCTAACTATAAAAACCATAAGAGAATGTCAAAATACTCTCATGCAACATTGATAACATCAAAACTAAATATACATTCGTAGTAAGTGTAATAATCATGAACAAAATTAAATTATCTATAGTCTAGAGTTTTCCGAATAAATCTTAGAACTCCAAATACCAATCTACCTATTCCAATACCAATGATATCTCTTCAATGGAAATTTAGATTACATAGAAAACTATAACCACAAATATTTATTTAAATTGAAAGCAACATATTTTAATATTTTCACTTAATGTTTTCAAAAATTAAAAGGATAAAGACATATGATTGAAAATGATGAATATATAATTAACATAAAATCAAATAACAATATATATAAATCATTAAATTAAATAAATTGTTCATAATGAATAATTAACATAAAATGAAATAACAACATATAGATATCATTAAATTAAATAAATTATTCATAATGAATATGTCTAATGGTTAAGAATATGTGCTTCCTCTTAAGAGATCACAAGTTCAAATTCAGAGGAGGTAGGATATGTATACCTCAGTAGACTTTACTAGTCAAATCGCTGGACGAAAGGTGTCTCTTGTCCCCCCAAAAAAGACAAGAAAATCTCCTACACCAATTTGACGTGCCTTGGTAGTGACCTTAAAAATACATTCTTATTAATAAAGATAAAATGATATAACATTATATAAATTATTGAACTAAAAAAATTATTCATAATACATATACATTAAAATATATAATTAAAATAAATAACCTTTTCTTTGAAAATATAAAAATGAAATTAATAATAATGATAAATACAAACTTCAAATAATAAATTATAAATGAAAATTTAAATAATAAAATTAAAAGACAATTTCTAAATTTTTAGATAATGACAATTTCAAAGCCTAGGAAGAGAATATACATAACTCTTATTTTATAGGATCGGGAATATGTATAAGCATCTCACTTTTTATTAATAAAATCAACTATTTATATTTGATCTATCATTGCATATATTCTTTATAATGTAAGAAATGCACTCTCCATTATTGTTAGGGGCAACGATGTGTTACTTTTATACTTTCTTAACGCCGTATTATTTTTATACTTGAGAAATACATTCTCAAGTATATTCACATTTTCATACGGAACAATTTTGAATTCAATTTTTTTTATTACTTTACAATTTGGTCCACGAGTCTTACATAGAGTGATGGATACTATTCAAAATTTGATTATCTACACAAAAATTGATGCTCCACACAGAATGAAATGACGAGTCTCAAAATTTAAATAAATATATACCATTTTAATTACTATCGTTTCTGAAAATGACTTTCCTTTATTTCATTCATATAATGGCATACATATCATAATTATGGTAAATGCCATATACACACCATAATAGATGTTATATTCCATAATGGAGACATTCATGCACTCGATATTCCATCTTCCCGGACCACTTATGCCAACTTTTCTTCTGCATTTTCATTCTCCATGGGGTATTGTAATAAGATAAATCCGGCATGATGAATTTGTAAAAGGTTTAACCTCCTAATAAATCATGAGTGCATAACTCTAGAGTGTTTTTTTTACTTATTAATTATTTATTTCTTGAATTAATTTTTAAGCGAGTTATAATTTTTTATTTTTTTCACACATTTCCTCCAAAGCTTGAGTGTGTACTGATGGTTAGGCCTTAGCTTGGTCATCTAAGTCTAGTTTCTAATGTGTATTACGTTGCTAGTCATCAATATTGAGTCATATGGAAATTGCACAAAGTCTGCCCTAGGTTTTTTTAATGTTTTCAGTTAATACAAAATTTCTCGCAAAATGAGATATTTTAATTGTAAATAAGTCATAAGTTAAAAAAGTTGTACGAGGAGGCATTATATTTCTTGGGGGTATCTGTTTTCACACTCAAAATACCCACTTTACCTAAGCACCCACTTTGTGAGTGAAATTAGTGGTTTTTATTCACTTGAAGTTAATTTTACTCACAAAAGTCAAATAAAAGGCAAATAGAAGAGAAAAAACCAGCAAAGTTATTTTTTGGGAAACATGTTTGGGACATCTTTTGAGTTAAGTCACCATCTCTTGGATTTAGCTGAGCTTTATTGGCAATCCATAAGGAGTTGCGGGTGAGTTGAATTAGAGTTAACTAAATTTTAGAGCATCTACCAAAGAGAGGTGTTCCCCTCTTGAGGAGAGGCGACGCATTCTAGAGGAATGTTTCCTTCCTTTTGAGAGGTGGTGCCTTCCCTCTCCACTTCATTCTCACAAGTGGTGACCAAAGGGAGTTAGGAGAGAGGTGGAAGCCCCACCTCTCACACTTGGAAACCCATTTACTTCCAAGTGGTGCACCCTCCCTCCTTGGGAAGTGCACCCCTCTTCCTTTATATTGGAGTTTTCTCCCATTTGTTGGGCTAGTTAGAGCTTAGGAATAATTTCTTGTGTATTGTTGCTATTGTATTATTTCTTTGAATTGGAATAAAAAGGATTTGGAGGCTACATTGGTGTACCATTTTCATATGTGGAATTTCTATGTTATTGTGTCAAATGTGAGGTATAATTTGATTTTGTGTTTTTGTTTCTAATTGTTAAATTTCGACCCTCATAGAGGAGATTTCTCTTAGTAGGGTAAGACTAGAAGTGCTAGGTTGATTTATAATCATACTGCTTATTCACATTTGATAGATTTACATTGCATGTTCATTTCGGTTGATGCTTATGCTCTTTTAAAATATCTTTTGTGGGTAGCAACATGCTTTTAACAATTTGTTTGGCAAGAAGTCTCTAACTTTACAAGTTCTCGCACTTGAAGAGGAGGTTGGGCTCATTTTTACTTGCCTCATTTTCAATATCTTTATGAATACATAGTCCTTCTTTGATCCATTAAGAAGACTCCATTTTCCCAAGATTCCAAGCATTTCTCTTTCTCTCTTTCTTAAAGTTAAATTATCCTTTTGGGTTACTTTCAATAACATACAGAGTTAGAATTATATTTCAAAGTTAAATCTAAAGAATTATTTATTTTCATGTTAAAATAAATTGGTTTAGATCTTATTTCATAAAGCCACATTCATTAAGTAGATTTACCTTGCCAATTCTATCTTTTAGCTAGTTTTACAGGGCAAATTTAAAGGCTAAAGATAGTTTCATTTTAAAGTGTTTAAAATCTAAATTTGAAAAACATTTTTTGATATTATTTACAATTTTAGGACAAAAAATAATATCGTTAAGAAAAGGCTCTCTTTTCTTGCTTATTTAGGCTTCATTTGGTTAGTTTAGTGTAGATTTTACTTAGAAATGTTTATCTATTTTTTGTGCAACTCTAACTTATCTTTGCAGGAACTTTCTAAAGTTGTTTTGCAACATTTTGGCACAAGTGTCTTGCCATTTTTTGCAGGTTTTCAGACAAACAAAGGGAAACTCTACCAAAATTTGGTGGATTTGGACCATCCGGGACCCTTAGGAGCACCTATCCTTCTTCAATAAACTTTTGAAAACTTGTAATCTTAGTGGTATTGTTCCTATAAGGGACCTATAAGGGACCACACACATTCCCAAAAATATCATTGTAATCTCATTAATAAAATTAGTGAGGCTACAAGCACTCACTCTTAATCCCCCCCGAGGGAACAATGTCCTTTATGCGATTGACAATTTATTGTATTTTGGATTATGTTCAAAATTTTCATTAACCTAGGAAACTAAAATTAACCATAAAATTTATCAAAAGGACCACAAAACATTTAGAGTAGATTTCATTTTCTTAGATTAGTTTAGTTAGATTTCACTTTCTAGTTCGTTTTTCTTTTCTGCAGTTTATTTTTTGTCATTTCAATTTGGAAATAAACCGTCCCCTCAACTCCACCTAATATTGTTCCTGGCCCCTCTTCTGTGAGCTTAGTCTCGATCTCTGGAAGAAATATTCATACAAAGCAAGGCTGGTTAGTGCAGAGTAGTTTAATAGGAAAATATTTTGGTTACTATTGTTTAATTGGGAACACAAGAGAGATTGTGTGTGAACTCAGACATGCCCTCTAAGGACATAGTCCTCCCCATGTTGGACCTCTGAACGTTTCTTGAAATACTGTGTGAAGTCATAGGGATATCCTCCCTATTGGAAATCCACATAGCTTAGCCTTCAATCTAAGGGATAGCCTTTAAGAGTCCAAATATAGATTAGATTTACTTGTTGCCATCACTCTTGCACACATATCACATAGTGACTTGCACTAACAACAATCACTCCACCTAACAACTCTTAATAAAATTTACAAGAAGACTTGCAATGCTTTTCTTCTGCAACATTATCTTACTATTGGTACTCGTCTCACTAAATTTACATTTTAAGTCATTTACTTCAAGCATTTACATTTCAATAATTTCCTTTATCTTGAAGTAATTTATTGATGCATGTATCTCATTTTCCTATATATCATTGAATGTATCTTTTGATAGTGAATGAATCATATATGTTGCTAGATTAGATTGTTATATTGTTCTTGCTTTTAATATACTCCTAGATTTCATTTTGTATTTATCTCAGTTCAAGCCTTAGTTATTTTTTATGGATTACCCCCCCTTGGCTTCACTAGGAGTTGGCCTAGATGGAGGAGTTGAGGATCAGGTGACAACACCTTCACTCGAGACTTTCCCCCAAGGACACACCCAGTGTATTGAAGGTTACTCCACACTATCCGAGGTATGTATATAAGGAAACAACATTTTTTGGTGTTGTTGCCAAGGATAAACATTTCTATTCCCAGAATTTGACATTTTTTTTTTCCTTTTTGTTTTTTCTTTGCCTTTGATGATTTTTGTTTATCATAAATAGAATCGATCATCTAGAAGCTCCACTAAACTTAAATTTGAAAAAGTATTCTACAATAAGGAATTCCCAAGGATTGATTGATTTCATCCCTAAACTTGAAAAGGTTTGTAGGAGGAGGTTATCCAAACTTACTTTTCATAGAATCCTTGATCATTTGGGATTTTGTAATGTCCCCATCCACTTAGGAGTCATAAGGGGAAGTTCTGCTAATCCTAATAAATTTCTCGTGGGTTAAGGAAAAAAATGGTCCAGGGAACATGATTCCCCTAGGAAAATTTTATAAAATTAAAATGGAGTAAAAGGGGACATGGGTCCTAGGCTAATAAAAAGTCACTTTAAAATTATAAAGTCAAAAACTCACTAAAGTGACTTTAATAAAATTAAATAAAATAATTGATTGTGAAAAGGCTCAAGAGAGTATTCAAAATGGAAAAGGAGTTGTCTCTTCTCATTCTTGCATACACTAGTAAATTTGGTTCATTTTGCGATGACCATTTCGATGCTCTTGTGACGTTATGTCATGGAGAGTGCGATGAATCTTGACCCCCTCAAACGTCACATCATATCTCGTCAAACATGTGACGAACTTGGAATAACGTCTCAAGAGAGACGGCTTACGGAGGTCGTCACAAGAGAGATGACCTAAGGAAGTTGATGCAAGACCCCTCTCTTCTAGGGGCTACACGACCTCTCGGTCAAGGATATTCAAATACTCAAGTCGAATCATCTCTTCGGGCCTTTGCTAGACCCATAATTTAATTCACATAGGTCACTTGTTGTTACTCACGTAGGTTCGATTCACCCGCACAATCTTTTCCTGATTCTTCTGGTAACACTGGGTGACGAGCGCTAGCTCCTCTGCTAGGCCCTTCTCCTTATTACCATGGGCTATGAACTTTGACTAGCCCCCCTTTGAAACTTTGGGCTTCGAGAGTTCCGAATGTTTCAACACCCTTTTTTTCTGGAGTGACAATTCTCCAAAGTGAATCTCCACTCTCCATGTTTCCCTTCGTTTATCAACAGATCCTGTTAACTCTAGCCTTCGAGAATTTCTAACTTCGGGATATTTACTCTCCAATTCCCCCCCCCTGAAGTGTCCTATCATCGAAGTGATAGATCGGACGCCATGTGTCCCAAACATTAACAACTAGGATTAGCTTCTTACCTCTTGAACTTCAGACGACTTCTGGTCAATGACTCCACTTCCTCCGGAGTATGCACTTTTGGACTCCACGATCTGACGACGCGTGTCCCTCTAAGATCGACGACCATGATTTACTTTGCATCTTTGGGACTTCAGTGATCCCACTCCTTGAACACCTTCAAAACCCCAAACACATGGAGTGCCGAAGGACTCAAAGACCATCCTTTGCACAACTTCCCCAAATCTCACGGTCTAGAAAGATCCCGACTCCTCCTAATGGATCTTACTCGTTGATTAGGAAATTTTCAGTGAGCTCCTCCCTACTGAAGGATTTCCACACACTCTCTCTTCTGAGCTTGTTCCTTCTCGAAACTTTGATCTCCTCAGAATGATTCTTCGACACTCACCCGAATATCGACCCTGTGCACGTCTTGCAATAGTTCCTGCATGACTCAATTGTTCTTCCTGAACAATGTGACTTTGAGCGTGTTTCTTCCTATGCACACCTTGCGTGGTTCTTTTTCACTCTTTGCAAATAACTTCACGTTATCCCTTTGGACCTTCCGAGTCAAAACATACTCTATCAACGCAATCCTTGCAAACACTATGCACACCTTGCATATAAATCTCCACATTATCTCTTCTAAGCCTCTGAGTCACACTAGACTCTATCAACGCACACCTTGCAGACACTATGCACTCCTTGCATGAGCTCATAGAAGAGAAACAATTGAAACTTATCTAAACCTCACAAATTCATGCATTCAACCATGTAATTCATTCATAACATAAGAACAAGTAATAATAGAGAATTTCAATTGAAGATAAATCCTACCATTCATTCATATAGACACAGTAACAATAACACCAAACATTTGGAACTACACTTCTCTGTTATATTCATTCAAATGATATGTACATGGTCTCATACAACTTGATAAGATTTAGCAGTTTTAACTACAATAATCTTTAGCTACAATACTCTTCAACAACTTTCAACAACCTCATTTGGGCATACAATATATA
>JZKD02S2044570.1:32049-54346 GCA_000966675.3 Picea glauca | reverse complement strand
AGGAAGGAGAAACATCAAAGAGCACTAAGTCAAAGAAAACACAGAAAATCAAGCATCTGAAAGAGGTAATCGCTCAGCAAGAGGTCTTGGAACGGGTAATCAAAGAAAGGTACAATAAGTTGTCTGATAACTTCACAAAAACCAACGCTACATTTGAAAGACTGGCTCGGGAAAGTGTTAAAGAGAAGAAAAGAAAGCAGAAGATCACCAAAGATTACAATAGTCTATGGTGGCTTGCAAAGTGCCTTAAAAGGAAGATAAGAAGATTGAAGAAAAAACAAAAGAAAAAGTCCCACCCAGATTTGAAAGTACTTGCTCAGGTTGTTGTAAACATGCAAGGGGAGAAATCAGAGACACATTGAGTTTTGATGGAATCACAGTTTTGAAGGTGAAAACTCGTTTTGGGCGCAGGCAGGGCTTTCACCAGCGCACAACGTATTTTTGCGACCAGTTAGCTGGTGAAAGGCAGCGCTTTCACCAGCTAACCAGCGAAATATAAAACGAGTTAGTTGTTGAAAGCATGAAAATCATTTTTGGAAGCCAAGGACGAAACAGGTCATTTTTCATGGGTTATAAAAGAGTTCCAGAGTATCAGGGCGATAACAACTTGCTTGCAAAGGACTCAACATCAGAGGTTCGAGGGAATTTTGGGAACCACATGCAAAACAATTTTCCTCAAATATCGACTATGAACGTTGAAGAAATCCAATTGTCAAGACAGGTGTCTTGCCATGTTTCATTACATCACAGATTCCAGGAGCTGAAGGATACAGATGGCAAATTTTTGAGATTGAAGACAATTCAAATGATAGTATAGTTGTTAAATCTTTATTATCAAGTTGTTTAGTTAGATTTGACTTGCTATTCTTAGATACAGATCGATGTTTTTAGGATCTGTAAAACTGATTGTGAGAGGCTATAAATGCCTATTTTTGCTAAGAGACGAGGGGTTCAAACTGGGAGATATTTTATGCTACTGTGTAGACTCTTTTTGTAGAAATAAAGTTCAGTTTCCTTTCGTTTTCAATATCAGAGTTGTACATATTTCCTTTTCTGTACTTTGTTTCAGTTTATTTTAGTTCATGAAGACTGTTATCTCTTTATTAAGCTCATAGACTTGAAATTAAAGGATTCCTCTCTATCTTGTATTAAGCCCTACATTCAGTTGTATTTGGAATCAAGAATAGTGTTCTTCATCCCCTCTTTCAAATTACTTAATCTAATTATTGTTTCCTGAAGGCACTGTTTCTTTAGATGTGTGAGGAGTTGTTTATTTCATTGATCATTAAAGACCCCATTGTCCCAAACACATAAAAACCATTATTCCTAAGTTACCAAGCATCCTTAGTTTGCAACGGCGCCAAAAATATGTTGTTCCAGAGTCTGTACTTAAGGCTTAGAAGTACAGTGTCTAGGCATCCGAAAGTGGGTAAAGGGTAGAGGAGAGAGAAACCTCAACCTTCTGCAAGGGAAACTAGGGAAGATTTATGTGTTCGTGTTGTCTAGCTTCCAACTATTCCTGGATATTTATATCTTGTTCAATCACTGCCCATGAACGTTCGAGTTCAACCTGGGTAGTGGTTGTTTTAAGAATAGTATCGAAAAGGTTTAGGGCAATGTGTGCTTGATTTGATAATCCAAGTTCGATGTTGGGCTGCGTTGGTACAGGGACAGTCATGGAGGAACAGTAAAATAAGAAAACCTCAAAGGGAGTTTAAGTGTTGTCTCAATTCGATCGTATAAAAGAGAGTTTACGGTTTCAGGAATGAAAAAGGAATGCAAATCAAAGGCTCTTTCTCGTAACTGGGTTATATTTTAATAAAATGTATGAGGTGGGAGAAAACATTTAGTTGTCTATATAGTAAGGCTCCTATCAAGGGAGAATCTCACGTATAAACAGAATATGAAAAATGTGAAGAAATAACTCGATGAAGCATAAAATATATATAGAATTCTGAAAGAGTTGACTGGTCTTATACCCGCTGATAGTTGGTACAGAGGAAAAACAGTAAACAATATAGAAAACCCAAATTCATTCACTATAGTAGAGGTTGTACTAAATTATAGCGAAGAATTCATCAGATATGAATATGAAATGAAACGAAATATGAGATAGAAGAAAGCAAACTCATAACATAGTCATGACATAATTGAGAATCTTCAGATTTTCTTTATATTAACTCTCAAAATGTAAAACCTCTGTTACAATCGACACAAAAAGGTCCAACCTCTTTTCATTCTTTCTATGGTATATTTATACAGTTTTACAATAAGATGGAATCTCAATCGTTGCAAAATTTTCAGTTATGACAGGGAGGAGAGAAATCGCTCCATTTCTTCTTCTCTATCTTTATTTGGTGCCAGAAGCTTGTCCTCGCGCGTGCTCGGTATAGGTGACACATCTTTCAACAAGCCGAGATATCAGCCTTGACGGTTCTGCTTGACAATTGGCTTCAAAAGAGTAACAATCTCGGGCTAATTGCGGCAGCCTGTCTTCCATCTGTCTATCTATGACGTCGATAGCGCACAATTGCGCACTTGGTTTCATCATACATTTATCTATTTGGACTATGTCTTCCATAGTCACTTGTGAGATCTCGGTTGAATCTCTTTCCTCTTTTTCATTTAAATCAAGTGAGATTTTTTCCATATTCATTTGAATCAATGCCTCAACATTACCTCCGCTATCAATGCCTAGCAGATTACCATCTACAGAACTAAAAGCCTCTTCTAAGGATTTTGTTACCCTCTTGGCTTGCAACTTACCTTCCGAGATGTTGTGTTCCCATTCCTTTAATAGAATGTTTCCTCTGATCTACTCCGAAATGGTAAACCTGGGAGTACTTCCCGAATCCCTATTGTTTGTAGCCATCACAACCTCTTGAAAGGTGACCCATGCTGCTCCAACTTCTCTTTCTCTAGCAGATAAATTCTCCAAAACTTGATTAACCAGCAAACAGTTGTCCTGAATCACCTTTACCTTGGCGAGTAAATTCCGATGGGCCATAGAGACTCTGCTCTGAATCTCCATCGCCTGGGACTGGAACATCCCGATATTTATCACTTTACTTTCGATGATTTCCACTCTAGCCTGTAGTTGTTCAATAAAATATTTTTGCTGGCCCACTTGCATCTGACCATTCTAAAACACCAGTTGTGCTTGTTCGAGCTTAGTCTTGAGCAGCTCTATCTCACTTTTATCGGCCAACCTTGCTTTCTCTATTCCTACACTCGCATGGTATTTGGCAGCCTCCGCTGCTGTGGCTAGTCTGGCTTCTAGGGTCTTGATGAAGCAATTTTTTCATTTCAGCTAGTTTTTCAAAACCCCGACTGAAAATTGGTTCATTGTGGCATATGCCCCTAATGCCCCAGCTATTTTTGTTGCGAATTGTTCATTCTTCTTGTACTTCCCATCAATCATAACTTTGTATTTCTTGACTGTCGATTCCCCTTCTTGATAGAATTCTCTCTTTACCACTGCCTTTCTCTTCTTATCAAAGAAGAACTCATTTGGAGGGAGCTCTTCCACCCTTATAGGCCTCAATTCTTCATTTANGTTTATTTCATTGATCATTAAAGACCCCATTGTCCCAAACACATAAAAACCATTATTCCTAAGTTACCAAGCATCCTTAGTTTGCAACGGCGCCAAAAATATGTTGTTCCAGAGTTTGTACTTAAGGCTTAGAAGTACAGTGTCTAGGCATCCGAAAGTGGGTAAAGGGTAGAGGAGAGAGAAACCTCAACCTTCTGCAAGGGAAACTAGGGAAGATTTATGTGTTGGTGTTGTCTAGCTTCCAACTATTCCTGGATATTTATATCTTGTTCAATCGCTGCCCATGAACGTTCGAGTTCAACCTGGGTAGTGGTTGTTTTAAGAATAGTATCGAAAAGGTTTAGGGCAATGTGTGTTTGATTTGATAATCCAAGTTCGATGTTGGGCTGCGTTGGTACAGGGACAGTCATGGAGGAACAGTAAAATAAGAAAACCTCAAAGGGAGTTTAAGTGTTGTCTCAATTCGATCGTATAAAAGAGAGTTTACGGTTTCAGGAATGAAAAAGGAATGCAAATCAAAGGCTCTTTCCCGTAACTGGGTTATATTTTAATAAAATGTATGAGGTGGGAGAAAACATTTAGCTGTCTATCTAGTAAGGCTTCTATCAAGGGAGAATCTCACGTATAAACAGAAGAAGAAAAATGTGAAGAAATAACCCGATGAAGCATAAAATATATATAGAATTCTGAAAGTGTTGACTGGTCTTATACCCGCTGATAGTTGGTACAGAGGAAAAACAGTAAACAATATAGAAAACCCAAATTCATTCACTATAGTAGAGGTTGTTCTAAATTATAGCGAAGCATTCATCAGATATGAATATGAAATGAAACGAAATATGAGATACAAGAAAACAAACTCATAACATAGTCATGACGGAATTGAGAATCTTCAGATTTGCTTTATATTAACTCTCAAAATGTAAAACCTCTGTTACAATCGACACAAAAAGGTCCAACCTCTTTTCATTCTTTCTATGGTATATTTATACAGTTTAACAATAAGATGGAATCTCAATCGTTGCAAAATTTTCAGTTATGACAGGGAGGAGAGAAATCGCTCCATTTCTTCTTCTCTGTCTTTATTTGGTGCCAGAAGCTTGTCCTCGTGCGTGCTCGGTATAGGTGACACATTTTTCAAAAAGCCGAGATATCAGCCTTGACGGTTCTGCTTGACAATTGGCTTCAAAAGAGTAACAATCTCGGGCTAATTGCGGCATCCTGTCTTCCATCTGTCTATCTATGACGTCGATAGCGCACAATTGCGCACTTGGTTTAATCATACATTTGTCTATTTGGACTATGTCTTCCATAGTCACTTGTGAGATCTCGGCTGAATCTCTTTCCTCTTTTTCATTTAAATCAAGTGATATTTTTTCCATATTCATTTGAATCAATGCCTCGACATTACCTCTGCTATCAATGCCTAGCAGATTACCATCTACAGAACTAAAAGCCTCTTCTAAGGATTTCGTTACCCTCTTGGCTTGCAACTTACCTTCCGAGATGATGTGTTCCCATTCCTTTAATAGAATGTTTCCTCTGGTCTACTCCGAAATGGTAAACCTGGGAGTACTTCTCGAATCCCTATTGTTTGTAGCCATCACAACCTCTTGAAAGGTGACCCATGCTGCTCCAACTTCTCTTTCTCTAGCAGCTAAATTCTCAAAAACTTGATTAACCAGCAAACAGTTGTCCTAAATCACCTTTACCTTGGCGAGTAAATTCCAATGGGCCATAGAGACTCTGCTCTGAATCTCCATCGCCTGGGACTGGAACATCCCGATATTTATCACTTTACTTTCGACGATTTCCACTCTAGCCTGTAGTTGTTCAATCAAATATTTTTGCTGGCCCACTTGCATCTGACCATTCTAAAACACCAGTTGTGCTTGTTCGAGCTTAGTCTTGAGCAGTTCTATCTCACTTTTATCGGCCAACCTTGCTTTCTCTATTCCTACACTCGCATGGTATTTGGCAGCCTCCGCTGTTGTGGCTAGTCTGGCTTCTAGGGTCTTGATGAAGCAATTTTTTCATTTCAGCTGGTTTTTCAAAACCCCGACTGAAAATTGGTTCATTGTGGCATATGCCCCTAATGTCCCAACTATTTTCGTTGCGAATTGTTCATTCTTCTTGTACTTCCCATCAATCATAACTTTGTATTTCTTGACTGTCGATTCCCCTTCCTGATATAATTCTCTCTTTACCACTGCCTTTCTCTTCTTATCAAAGAATAACTCATTTGGAGGGAGCTCTTCCACCCTTATAGGCCTCAATTCTTCATTTAAGATGCACCCTGTGTCAATATTTCCCTGAGTTGACTGCAAGGGAGTAACTGATACGATAAGATCTCTGATTTGCTTTGCTAATTATCCCGGAGTAGTAACCGGAGTTTGCTTCTTTGATGGGTTCGGAGTCTTTATCTCTGCTTTCGGACTCTTAGTGTGCTCTCGCCCATCCTGGTGTTTTTCTTGACCGGGAGTCGCATCCTTGGAGCCTTCGGCATCTTTTTTTTTCACCTCCGTTGTACTCAGATTCTCACCCCGTAATACTGCGGGAAGACAACTGCACCAATGTTCTTGGAATTTTAGAACATCGGCCCTCTCTTCAGGTTCCAAGGTTTGTATCCGAGCTAAAATCTCGGAATAAGATCTTGCGCCTCGAAAAATTTCATCCGAGGGTGAATTTTCGTGTTCAAATCTCTTGAGTCTGCAACTGGTCAAATGATTACTCACTACCCTTTGTGGATCGTGCTTCTTGAATTCAATAAGGACCAACTTTAGGTCTTCCAGGACTGCTGCCTCAGCTTTATCATGCCCGAAATCTAACAAAGAATATGAATTTAACTGAATAGGAAAAGGTGGCCATACTTTTTTGAGTATCCCTTAAGCTCCTTTCTTATACCACCGATTACTGTTTGTCTATCAACCTCATGACAAGCCAGCTTATCGAGAATGAATAATGGTAATGCATGCGGGGGAGCAGAAGCCCTGAAAACTCTGAGATATGAGAATTCAGCTTCCACATACCAGTCAGCTATGCTGCTCAAATTGGTCACTATACTGTCCGAGATCCTGGTTGGCGGGTGGCCGAAAATAGTGACATGCAATGGTACCATCACCCAGTTGAAGATTTCATGTACAAAATCTGTCGCTTTGTTTTCCCACAATTTCGAATGATAAACGTGGATGGGCTCATCCTCTGCTGGAGTCCAACTCCAACTCATTAAGGGAAATGGTGTTAGAAAGCACACGACGTCCATAATGTATGCAAACATAAAAAATGAAGAAATCTTTCGGCTCTCTCTCTGCGCCTGATACTCTGTAACCCGACTGGTCAAGCTATCAGACAACATTTTTGCCTAGTCAAAGGAACANTGCAAGGGAGTAACTGATACGATAAGATCTCTGATTTGCTTTGCTAATTATCCCGGAGTAGTAACCGGAGTTTGCTTCTTTGATGGGTTCAGAGTCTTTATCTCTACTTTCGGACTCTTAGTTTGCTCTCGCCCATCCTGGTGTTTTTCTTGACCGGGAGTCGCATCCTTGGAGCCTTCGGCATCTTTTTTTTTCACCTCCGTTGTACTCGGATTCTCACCCCGTAATACTGCGGGAAGACAAATGCGCCAATGTTCTTGGAATTTTAGAACATCGGCCCTCTCTTCAGGTTCCAAGGTTTGTATCCGAGCTAAAATATCGGAATAAGATCTTGCACCTCAAAAAATTTCATCCGAGGGTGAATTTTCGTGTTCAAATCTCTTGAGTCCGCAACTGGCCAAATGATTACTCACTACCCTTTGTGGATCGTGCTTCTTGAATTCAATAAGGACCAACTTTCGGTCTTCCAGGACTGCTGCCTCAGCTTTATCATGCCCGAAATCTAACAAAGAATATGAATTTAACTGAATAGGAAAAGGTGGCCATACTTTTTTGAGTATCCCTTAAGATCCTTTCTTATACCACCGATTACTGTTTGTCTAGCAACCTCATGACAAGCCAGCTTATCGAGAATGAATAATGGTAATGCATGCGGGGCAACAGAAGCCCTGAAAACTCTGAGATATGAGAATTCAGCTTCCACATACCAGTCAGCTATGCTGCTCAAATTGGTCACTATACTGTCCGAGATCCTGGTTGGCGGGTGGCCGAAAATAGTGACATGCAATGGTACCATCACCCAGTTGAAGATTTCATGTACAAAATCTGTCGCTTTGTTTTCCCACAATTTCGAATGATAAACGTGGATGGGCTCATCCTCTGCTGGAGTCCAACTCCAACTCATTAAGGGAAATGGTGTTAGAAAGCACACGACGTCCATAATGTATGCAAACATAAAAAATGAAGAAATCTTTCGGCTCTCTCTCTGCGCCTGATACTCTGTAACCCGACTGGTCAAGCTATCAGACAACATTTTTGCCTAGTCAAAGGAACARCCTTCRGCGACTCGATGTATTAGAGGCACCCATTGAAGAAAKAAATGTGAGGTGTCCTCTCTCCCGTATAATCTGCATGTCATCATAGCTACATACTTGAACTATGGTTCCAAGGAAGCTATTGAATATATACCATGACTGTCTGCCCTGAACTTCRYMGGGTGMRAAACCCAATATCTTATTAAGCTAGACATGGTCTTGTCATACTGCACACATTCCTTCTGTTTGAACTCTTCCAAGAATTYRGCATCATATGTAAGGTCAGACGYTGTGGGAAACTTGTACATAGCTTGCAGATGTTCAGGTCTGAAAGTCCTGATGGTGACCTTCTACTCATTCATGATGGTTCTGGTTGGTAAGTCCACATGGTCTAATGCCCATCGGACCATATCATAATAGGGGAGCAATCGTGGCTTGGCTGCTACTTTATGCATTCCCGATTGAATGACGATCTTATATTTGGTGGTTATGTCATCTTTTTCATTGTCACTGGAATCATAGAAATAATCCACTAATTCAGCCTACAGAACATCAGAAACGAACGACCAGTTCGGGACAGAGTCAACGCTTCGAGGTGAAGTATCAGTGACGTTGTCTGAACCCTATCTTGCAACCTCAACGTTGGCTTTAGATGTTTTTCGCGGGGCCATGACTGGAGATCCTTCTTTAGCTCTTCTGCGATAAAAATATGTATACATACAGAAGTTAGCTCTCTGAGAAAGTGTGCTCTGCATAATATAGAAATGAACTTGTTATAACAAATAACAACTTATATATTCGAAAACTCGATACTTTTTAAAACAGATCTGTCAAATTATGTTTAGGAATAAATTTAGCAATAAAAACCCAATCTTTATTTGTCGATTCTCCTTATTTCTAATTAATGCCATAAATTTTGGCGGTTCGAAATGTCAGTTGGCGTAAGGAAGAATTAAGACTACTTCGTAAACTGTGCAAGCATCAAAACTCGGGAGATATTGATTTAGCTTAATTAATCTGGTTTTACCAAAGTTAATTAACCTTTCGGTACTCGTTGTATCGGGAATTTTTTCTTTAACCCTTTGAACCTCTAACCCCCGAAATTGCAATGATTGACTTTGGTTAATAAAAACGTAATTGTGATTAGGCGCTTAATTAATTACGTAATTATTTGTATTCTCCATATCGCGGCTCGAAGCTTCGAAGGTAAGTTTCCGGGAAGTTTGCATGCCGAGCTGCAAAACCGCGAGATCGCGATAATTCGTTTTAATTAAAAGGGAAGATAAACTCAGATTAAGTGTTTAATTAATTATGTTCATATCTTTATCATGACTTCGTGAGTCGGGGCTTAGACAGTGTAGTTTTTTAAAGACAAAACGTCGAGTGGCAAATTTCCGACAAAACTTAACCATGGCTTAGCTTTTACCTTTAACCTTGACACGGGTTACTAAAATAAGGATTTCGTGGTTTCGGCTATCGGGGTTACGACAATAAGACTTTTGGATTTAGTGAACTCCGAGGTGCGAAAACCCGATGATGTTTAATCACGATTTAGGGAAATTTTACTCCCATTACTACCCTGGGTAAAATTTTAAAACGATTTCGCCGTTTTGTTGCTTGGGACTTGTGGAATACGTGATCTATAGCATCCAACCTACGAAATCCTGAGGTAGAACAAAAGGGGAAAACTTTTGATGAAAAGTAGAACTCGCCTCGAGAGTACAATAATTATCGTTGCTTGCATGATAAGACTTCAGAGATTTTGAAACCACAGATGGAAAGTACGAAAACCATCTTTCGATTTCGAGTATTAAGACATGAGATTTGAGACAGGATAGAAAAAACAAAGGCGGCTCCAACACCCCCTTCCTCGTATAGATGATTTGTTTGATCAATTAAAGAATGATTTTTATTTCACTAAGTTGGATTTGCAAAGTGGCT
This sequence comes from Picea glauca, assembly GCA_000966675.3. Lineage (NCBI taxonomy): Eukaryota > Viridiplantae > Streptophyta > Pinopsida > Pinales > Pinaceae > Picea > Picea glauca. The sequence continues at coordinate 44,438 of JZKD02S2044570.1, read as the reverse complement.
ACCACCAGATCAGGGTTGCTGAAAATGATATATGGAAGACTACCTTCAAAACCAAGCAAGGTCTATTTGAGTGGTTAGATATGTCATTTGGGATTTGCAATGCCCTGACAACTTTCATGTGTGTAGTGAATGATGTATTTTGACCATTCTTATATGACTTTGTAATTGTATACTTAGATGATATCCTTGTTTTTAGTAGCACTTGGGACGAACATGTAAGGCAAGTGTTGGACACTTTTCAAAGGGAAAAATGGTGTGTAAAATTTTCTAAATGTGAATTTGGAAAAACATCTTTAGTATACTTAGGTCATATTGTAGGAGGAGGACAATTGAAAATTGATCCTTCCAAAGTTGATGTAATTGTAAATTGGCCTAAGCCTACCAATGTGGGTCAATCCAAAGTATGCAGAGTGGGAACTTGTTGGATGTCGAATTAAATTCCACATTCAATGAGTGCCTATACTTGAAATTTGATTAAACCTATAAGGCAATAAGTGGAAAATATTATTAAAAAATAGTTTTCTTTCTTTCCCTTTCAAAATTTATAACTTTTTTTTTATTATTTTCCTTAAGAGGCCCATTTTAGACCTCAAAATTTCTCTAATGGCCTTGAAGGAGATAAAAAGAAACAACAATTAAGTGGGCCAAAACAAACAGAGTTGTAAGAACACCCAACAAGTGGAAAGAAGAAGGGGAAATGTAAAGGTAAGAAAATAGTTGTAGTTGCAATAGAAAACCAAGGCTTAATAAGCATTGTAAGCATTGTAATGTAGATGGCCACACAAAGGAGAGTTTTTGGAAGTTACATCTTGAGATGAGACCTAAATGGTCCAAATAATAGCAGAAGAACAAGAGTTTGTTGGTTGTAAATGGAGATCAAAGAGTGGACAACATATCAAACATTGAAGGTATGGTAACATATACTTCAGTTCAAAGAGAGGTAGCCTTTAGTAGTATCTGTGCAAAGGAAAGAGAAATCACTAAACTCTTTCATATTAATATTTAGCTCAAGAAAACTAAGTTAAATTGCTTGTTTGACCTTAGATCATAATGAAATTTTATTTCAACTCAATGATTGAGAACCTTGGATTGGAGGTGCATGATCATCCTTATCCATAACCATTGAGATAGGTGAGGTAAGATATTGAATTGAGAGTCACAAAGTTGTGTAAGTTCAAATTTTATGTTAGTGTAAACTGTTAGATACCTAATCCTTGGGATTATGGTATATTGTAAATACTAATTTAGGAGAAACCTGAAGAGTCATAAGTGAATAGGAAGAGTCATTCAAACCTCTTGGAAGATGAAACGAAAGGTCACTTCTCATAAATTAATGTGTGACTCACTTTAATGAAATGCAAAGCAATCTATGAAGTTGTTTAATGCCCATCTTGTTAGTGGTATCAGAGCACTGGTTGTTTTTTATAACTCCATGATTTGGAGTTGCTTCACTTCTCCCCTGTTGCTTTCTTATATAGTTTCCTCCACAACTATCATGCTCTACTTATAAACCCTTCTCTGTTGCCACTGTTGAGAAGCATTGTTCTCTAGTTATAAACCCTTCTCTATTGTTTCACATCTCATATATCTCATGAGCTCCCTAAATCTCGGACCCCTTTGTTCCACTCCCACCATTGTTAAAGACTGCAATTTGTGGATTCTTCACCACATATTTGTGCTTCCATTGCCTTGTTTCTTCATCATTGGATGAGATCATGTTGTATTTTGTCATTAGTTGGTTGGAAAAAGTGGAGAATCTGAAGTTTTTGCAGTACCTCAGTAAATGGTTGACATAATAATCCAAAAGTCATTTGACAGGTGTTCTTCCCCTTGCTTCTATGTTGCACATTAAAATCTCCAATGAAACTTTTGTGGGCTTTGTGACTGTCTCGCATTGAATAAAGCCATATAATCTGAGTGCTTCATAGGTTGAGGATGGTGTGTTACAACACTCTTTGACCATCACTAACTCAATTGTCCCTATTGTGGGGGACTGCAAAAAGATCTAAAAGAAAATTTTCAAATTTGGACCTGAGAATCAGTGTAGAAACTTGCGTTAGGGTTACAATGAGGATTGTGCTTAGTGAGTTCCTCATATCCTTGGAATTTATGTTGTTTTTGAATTTTTTTTGGCAAAAATGCATTCTCTTGTTTCAATTGTGGGTGTGGTGCTCACTAGCAAAGAGAATTATCTAGAATGGCCTAGGAAGATTGAGCATACCCTAATATTCAATGATCTTTGGGATGGCATTTGTGATGGAGATACTACACCTACCAAACCTACAATAGATAAAGAACATGTCATATGGAAAAATAAAGATAAGAAAGCATATGACTTGATTGTTACTTCTATAAACGAAGAGGTGAGTCGTCGCATCAAATCTATCAAAAAATCTTGGGAACATAGTTACCGACTTGATGAGAACTGTGACCTCAAAATGAGAATGTTGTGTTGGCAAATCTTTAACAGACAACACATGCTTGTATACTTGTCATTGATGGAAAGTACAACAATGAAGATGGCATGAATTTACAGCAATGAAGATGGCATGAGTACAGAAAGTATGTAATAGATGGACATTATGAGAAGATGAGAAGACACTGCAGAGAAGATTCAAGATTCAAATAAGCTCAGAAGAGATAGTGCAAAGTATGTAATAGATGGAAAATATGAGAATACGTTGTAGAGAAGATTCGAGATTCGAATAAGCTCAGAAGAGATAGTGCAGAGGATTGTTGACAGATCTTCGATGGCAAGATCAGAGTAAGCGGAACAAAGTAAGATCGGGAGGAGAAGTACCATTTCTGATCGTTGGATCCCATTTACAATTCCCAATTTAATTGAATCCATCAGATCAAGGTGTGATCTAGACCATCAACTCCATTTCGGAGTTTCACGACTCGTGACTTGGAGAGAAAAGAAATATGACCATTGAAATCGTGTTATGCGAAATCGCGATTTAATCGCAGCCGTCAGATCAAGGTGTGATCTGGACCATCGACTCCATTTCGGAGTTTCGTGACTCACGAATTGAAGAAGCAAGAAATGTGACCATTGAAATCGTGATATGCGAAATCATGATTTAATCCCAGCCATCAGATCAAGGTGTGATCTGGATCGTCAACTCCATTTCGGAGTTTCGCGACTCGCGACTTGAAGAAGAAATAAATATGACCATTGAAATCGCGATTTAATCGCAGTCGTCAGATCAAGGTGTGATCTAGACCATCGAATCCATTTCGGAGTTCCGTGACTCGCGACTTGGAGAGGCAAGAAATATGACCATTGAAATCGCGATATGCGAAATCGTGATTTAATTGCAATCGTAGATTCAGCGAGATCATGGACTATTGATTTAATCTTCATTTCAGAGTTTTGCCTATTGCAACTTGGAGTGACAAGGACCTCCATCGAAGGAATCACGAGATGCGAATTCACGATGAGATCTAGACCGTAGATTTATCAAGATCGTGGACCGTTGATCTCAGCTCCATCTCAGGGTTTCGGGGATCGTGACTTGGAGAGTCGAGATGCCTCATCTCCAAACTCACAAAATGAGAATTCACAATAGCACTTTATGCATAAGAGCTTGGTCATAGCCGAGGTCATATAAAGGAAGGATCCAGTGCAGAAAAACTCTATTTCAGAGTTTCAGAACTCGTGACATGGAGACTCAAGATGTCTCATCGCAGAATCTTTGAATTGTGAAAGTGCGAAACGGGTAAATAACACAAGAAACCATCAGAGTAAATCCAACGATGCATGTGAATCTGAGCATAATCGAAGGGCTACTGTTGCACATCACACTGTAACTGCCAGAAACCACTGATGGTTTCTGCCAGAGGACTCGAAGACACTTCGAGGTGATTGACAAAGGAGATGAAGAGTCTCTGGGAATCTTCAAGAGGGATGAATATTCTCGTGGAGGTGATTGACAACTGGATGAGCATTGAAGCTTGTAACTGGAACAGAGAAGGTGAGCTCGACTGTCACAGAGAAGACAAGAGTCTCAACTGCCAGAGAGCCTGAGGAATCTCAGCATAACATATCGTGATGTTGAACGAGTGGAAAAATGTCCAGAGAAGCTGAAGAGTCACGATGATGATTAGACATAGCACTCGAGTTGTGGAGGATATCGGCACGGTGTGAGTATGCAGATGCATTGCACGCATTGCATGTAAAAGGTGCACAAAATCTATAAATACACAGTACAGATAATAGATGGGGTTGTTGTTGTTGTTGTTGGGATTGTTGTGGATGTTGTTGAAGGTGATTCATGCATGAAGAAGGATCAAAGTGCAGCAGCTGAAAAGAATAGAAGAAGAATTGTGCAGCAAATGGACATGGCACACAAAGCATAAAAGTAGAAGAACAGAACGGGCAGCGGATGCATGTTGGAAGACAGCGAGGAATTCTGAATAGCAAAATCTTGCAGAACAGTGATGAGACTGGTAAGTTGTTATTGAACACTATATCACTATAATAGGATTCAGTATTTCATATTCATAATCCAGGGAGGTTGGGAGGTGTTAGGGAGGACTGGTGTCCTCAAAGGTTCAAGTGGGGGCATGAACACAGGGAGTTGGTGCTTCCTTCTAGTTGGTGCTAGAGAAACCAAGGAGTTGGTGCTTCCTTCTAGTGGGTGCTAGAGAAAAACAGAGAGTTGGTGCTCTCAGCAAGTTGCNAAACCGCGAGATCGCGATAATTCGTTTTAATTAAAAGGGAAGATAAACTCAGATTAAGTGTTTAATTAATTATGTTCATATCTTTATCATGACTTCGTGAGTCGGGGCTTAGACAGTGTAGTTTTTTAAAGACAAAACGTCGAGTGGCAAATTTCCGACAAAACTTAACCATGGCTTAGCTTTTACCTTTAACCTTGACACGGGTTACTAAAATAAGGATTTCGTGGTTTCGGCTATCGGGGTTACGACAATAAGACTTTTGGATTTAGTGAACTCCGAGGTGCGAAAACCCGATGATGTTTAATCACGATTTAGGGAAATTTTACTCCCATTACTACCCTGGGTAAAATTTTAAAACGATTTCGCCGTTTTGTTGCTTGGGACTTGTGGAATACGTGATCTATAGCATCCAACCTACGAAATCCTGAGGTAGAACAAAAGGGGAAAACTTTTGATGAAAAGTAGAACTCGCCTCGAGAGTACAATAATTATCGTTGCTTGCATGATAAGACTTCAGAGATTTTGAAACCACAGATGGAAAGTACGAAAACCATCTTTCGATTTCGAGTATTAAGACATGAGATTTGAGACAGGATAGAAAAAACAAAGGCGGCTCCAACACCCCCTTCCTCGTATAGATGATTTGTTTGATCAATTAAAGAATGATTTTTATTTCACTAAGTTGGATTTGCAAAGTGGCTACCACCAGATCAGGGTTGCTGAAAATGATATATGGAAGACTACCTTCAAAACCAAGCAAGGTCTATTTGAGTGGTTAGATATGTCATTTGGGATTTGCAATGCCCTGACAACTTTCATGTGTGTAGTGAATGATGTATTTTGACCATTCTTATATGACTTTGTAATTGTATACTTAGATGATATCCTTGTTTTTAGTAGCACTTGGGACGAACATGTAAGGCAAGTGTTGGACACTTTTCAAAGGGAAAAATGGTGTGTAAAATTTTCTAAATGTGAATTTGGAAAAACATCTTTAGTATACTTAGGTCATATTGTAGGAGGAGGACAATTGAAAATTGATCCTTCCAAAGTTGATGTAATTGTAAATTGGCCTAAGCCTACCAATGTGGGTCAATCCAAAGTATGCAGAGTGGGAACTTGTTGGATGTCGAATTAAATTCCACATTCAATGAGTGCCTATACTTGAAATTTGATTAAACCTATAAGGCAATAAGTGGAAAATATTATTAAAAAATAGTTTTCTTTCTTTCCCTTTCAAAATTTATAACTTTTTTTTTATTATTTTCCTTAAGAGGCCCATTTTAGACCTCAAAATTTCTCTAATGGCCTTGAAGGAGATAAAAAGAAACAACAATTAAGTGGGCCAAAACAAACAGAGTTGTAAGAACACCCAACAAGTGGAAAGAAGAAGGGGAAATGTAAAGGTAAGAAAATAGTTGTAGTTGCAATAGAAAACCAAGGCTTAATAAGCATTGTAAGCATTGTAATGTAGATGGCCACACAAAGGAGAGTTTTTGGAAGTTACATCTTGAGATGAGACCTAAATGGTCCAAATAATAGCAGAAGAACAAGAGTTTGTTGGTTGTAAATGGAGATCAAAGAGTGGACAACATATCAAACATTGAAGGTATGGTAACATATACTTCAGTTCAAAGAGAGGTAGCCTTTAGTAGTATCTGTGCAAAGGAAAGAGAAATCACTAAACTCTTTCATATTAATATTTAGCTCAAGAAAACTAAGTTAAATTGCTTGTTTGACCTTAGATCATAATGAAATTTTATTTCAACTCAATGATTGAGAACCTTGGATTGGAGGTGCATGATCATCCTTATCCATAACCATTGAGATAGGTGAGGTAAGATATTGAATTGAGAGTCACAAAGTTGTGTAAGTTCAAATTTTATGTTAGTGTAAACTGTTAGATACCTAATCCTTGGGATTATGGTATATTGTAAATACTAATTTAGGAGAAACCTGAAGAGTCATAAGTGAATAGGAAGAGTCATTCAAACCTCTTGGAAGATGAAACGAAAGGTCACTTCTCATAAATTAATGTGTGACTCACTTTAATGAAATGCAAAGCAATCTATGAAGTTGTTTAATGCCCATCTTGTTAGTGGTATCAGAGCACTGGTTGTTTTTTATAACTCCATGATTTGGAGTTGCTTCACTTCTCCCCTGTTGCTTTCTTATATAGTTTCCTCCACAACTATCATGCTCTACTTATAAACCCTTCTCTGTTGCCACTGTTGAGAAGCATTGTTCTCTAGTTATAAACCCTTCTCTATTGTTTCACATCTCATATATCTCATGAGCTCCCTAAATCTCGGACCCCTTTGTTCCACTCCCACCATTGTTAAAGACTGCAATTTGTGGATTCTTCACCACATATTTGTGCTTCCATTGCCTTGTTTCTTCATCATTGGATGAGATCATGTTGTATTTTGTCATTAGTTGGTTGGAAAAAGTGGAGAATCTGAAGTTTTTGCAGTACCTCAGTAAATGGTTGACATAATAATCCAAAAGTCATTTGACAGGTGTTCTTCCCCTTGCTTCTATGTTGCACATTAAAATCTCCAATGAAACTTTTGTGGGCTTTGTGACTGTCTCGCATTGAATAAAGCCATATAATCTGAGTGCTTCATAGGTTGAGGATGGTGTGTTACAACACTCTTTGACCATCACTAACTCAATTGTCCCTATTGTGGGGGACTGCAAAAAGATCTAAAAGAAAATTTTCAAATTTGGACCTGAGAATCAGTGTAGAAACTTGCGTTAGGGTTACAATGAGGATTGTGCTTAGTGAGTTCCTCATATCCTTGGAATTTATGTTGTTTTTGAATTTTTTTTGGCAAAAATGCATTCTCTTGTTTCAATTGTGGGTGTGGTGCTCACTAGCAAAGAGAATTATCTAGAATGGCCTAGGAAGATTGAGCATACCCTAATATTCAATGATCTTTGGGATGGCATTTGTGATGGAGATACTACACCTACCAAACCTACAATAGATAAAGAACATGTCATATGGAAAAATAAAGATAAGAAAGCATATGACTTGATTGTTACTTCTATAAACGAAGAGGTGAGTCGTCGCATCAAATCTATCAAAAAATCTTGGGAACATAGTTACCGACTTGATGAGAACTGTGACCTCAAAATGAGAATGTTGTGTTGGCAAATCTTTAACAGACAACACATGCTTGTATACTTGTCATTGATGGAAAGTACAACAATGAAGATGGCATGAATTTACAGCAATGAAGATGGCATGAGTACAGAAAGTATGTAATAGATGGACATTATGAGAAGATGAGAAGACACTGCAGAGAAGATTCAAGATTCAAATAAGCTCAGAAGAGATAGTGCAAAGTATGTAATAGATGGAAAATATGAGAATACGTTGTAGAGAAGATTCGAGATTCGAATAAGCTCAGAAGAGATAGTGCAGAGGATTGTTGACAGATCTTCGATGGCAAGATCAGAGTAAGCGGAACAAAGTAAGATCGGGAGGAGAAGTACCATTTCTGATCGTTGGATCCCATTTACAATTCCCAATTTAATCGAAGCCATCAGATCAAGGTGTGATCTAGACCATCAAATCCATTTCGGAGTTTCACGACTCGTGACTTGGAGAGAAAAGAAATATGACCATTGAAATCGTGATATGCGAAATCGCGATTTAATCGCAGCCGTCAGATCAAGGTGTGATCTGGACCATCGACTCCATTTCGGAGTTTCGTGACTCGCGAATTGAAGAAGCAAGAAATGTGACCATTGAAATCGTGATATGCGAAATCATGATTTAATCCCAGCCATCAGATCAAGGTGTGATCTGGACCGTCAACTCCATTTCGGAGTTTCGCGACTCGCGACTTGAAGAAGAAATAAATATGACCATTGAAATCGCGATTTAATCACAGTCGTCAGATCAAGGTGTGATCTAGACCATCGAATCCATTTCGAAGTTCCGTGACTCGCGACTTGGAGAGGCAAGAAATATGACCATTGAAATCGCGATATGCGAAATCGTGATTTAATTGCAATCGTAGATTCATCGAGATCGTGGACTATTGATTTAATCTTCATTTCAGAGTTTCGCCTATTGCAACTTGGAGTGACAAGGACCTCCATCGAAGGAATCACGAGATGCGAATTCACGATGAGATCTAGATCGTAGATTCATCAAGATCGTGGACCGTTGATCTCAGCTCCATCTCAGGGTTTCGGGGATCGCGACTTGGAGAGTCGAGATGCCTCATCTCCAAACTCACAAAATGCGAATTCACAATAGCACTTTATGCATAAGAGCTTGGTCATAGCCGAGGTCATATAAAGGAAGGATCCAGTGCAGAAAAACTCTATTTCAGAGTTTCAGAACTCGTGACATGGAGACTCAAGATGTCTCATCGCAGAATCTTTGAATTGTGAAAGTGCGAAACGGGTAAATAACACAAGAAACCATCAGAGTAAATCCAACGATGCATGTGAATCTGAGCATAATCGAAGGGCTACTGTTGCACATCACACTGTAACTGCCAGAAACCACTGATGGTTTCTGCCAGAGGACTCGAAGACACTTCGAGGTGATTGACAAAGGAGATGAAGAGTCTCTGGGAATCTTCAAGAGGGATGAATATTCTCGTGGAGGTGATTGACAACTGGATGAGCATTGAAGCTTGTAACTGGAACAGAGAAGGTGAGCTCGACTGTCACAGAGAAGACAAGAGTCTCAACTGCCAGAGAGCCTGAGGAATCTCAGCATAACATATCGTGATGTTGAACGAGTGGAAAAATGTCCAGAGAAGCTGAAGAGTCACGATGATGATTAGACATAGCACTCGAGTTGTGGAGGATATCGGCACGGTGTGAGTATGCAGATGCATTGCACGCATTGCATGTAAAAGGTGCACAAAATCTATAAATACACAGTACAGATAATAGATGGGGTTGTTGTTGTTGTTGTTGGGATTGTTGTGGATGTTGTTGAAGGTGATTCATGCATGAAGAAGGATCAAAGTGCAGCAGCTGAAAAGAATAGAAGAAGAATTGTGCAGCAAATGGACATGGCACACAAAGCATAAAAGTAGAAGAACAGAACGGGCAGCGGATGCATGTTGGAAGACAGCGAGGAATTCTGAATAGCAAAATCTTGCAGAACAGTGATGAGACTGGTAAGTTGTTATTGAACACTATATCACTATAATAGGATTCAGTATTTCATATTCATAATCCAGGGAGGTTGGGAGGTGTTAGGGAGGACTGGTGTCCTCAAAGGTTCAAGTGGGGGCATGAACACAGGGAGTTGGTGCTTCCTTCTAGTTGGTGCTAGAGAAACCAAGGAGTTGGTGCTTCCTTCTAGTGGGTGCTAGAGAAAAACAGAGAGTTGGTGCTCTCAGCAAGTTGCNCCATTTTCTCAGAGAACAAGTTACAAACATAATTGTTCAACTGAATTATATACCTTCTACAAAAAAGATTGCAAATATATTTACAAAACCATTAGCAACAACCCCTTTTGGATATCTTCATCAAAAGTTGGGGGTTATAATTTCTTGTGTCTAATCTGTTCACCAGGTCAGGGGGGGTATTTATTGAATATCTGGTGTATTTCCAAGATTCTCATAGTTGACAGGGGGAGTATGTTTTGCAACAGATCAGGGGGAGCATGTTTCTTCTTTGACATTAATGTCAAAGGGGGAGAAAAGAGTCAGGGAGGAGAGTCTGAATGTATGTGGGTGCTTGAGTTGCCATCAATGCCAAAGGGGGAGAATGTTGGCAAATATTTAACAGACAACGCATGCTTGTATACTTGTCATTGATGGCAAGTACAACAATGAATATGGCATGAGTTTACAGCAATGAAGATGGCATGAGTATAGAAAGTATGTAATATATGGACATTATGAGAAGATGAGAAGACGTTGCAGAGAAGATTCGAGATTCGAATAAGCTCAGAAGAGATAGTGCAAAGTATGTAATAGATGGACATTATGAGAAGATGTTGTAGAGAAGATTCGAGATTCGAATAAGCTCAGAAGAGATAGTGCAGAGGATTGTTGGCAGATATTCGATGGCAAGATCAGAGTAAGCGGAAAAAAGTAAGCTCAGGAGGAGAAGTAGCATTTCTGATCGTTGGATCCCATTTACAATTCCTGATTTAATCACAGTCGTTAGATCAAGGTGTGATCTGGACCATCGACTCCATTTCGGAGTTTCGCGACTCGCGACTTGGAGAGGCAAGAAATATGACCATTGAAATCGCGATATGCGAAATCACAATTTAATCGCAGCCATCATATCAAGGTGTGATATGGATCGTCGACTCCATTTCGGAGTTTCCCGACTCGTGACTTGAAGAAGCAAGAAATATGGCCATTGAAATCGCGATACGCGAAATCGTGATTTAATCGCAGCATAACATACAGTGATGCTGAATGAGTGGAAAAACGGCCAGAGAAGCTGAAGAGTCACGATGATGATCAGACAGAGAACTCGAGTTGTGGAGGATATCGACGCGGTGTGAGTATGAAGAGGCATTGCACACATTACATGTACAAGGTGCACAAAAGCTATAAATATACAGTACAGAGAATAGCTGGGGTTGTTGTTGTTGCTAGGATTGTTGTGGATGTTGTTGAAGGTGATTCATGCATGAAGAAGGATCAGAGTGTAGCAGCTGAAAAGAATAGAAGAAGAACTATGTAGCGAATGGGCATGGTGCACAGAGCATAAAAGCAGAAGAACAGAACGGGCAGCGGATGCATGTTGGAAGACAGCAAGGAAGTCTGAATAGCAAAATCTTGCAGAACAGTGTTGAGACTGGTAAGTTGTTATTGAACACTATATCACTGTAATAGGATTCAGTATTTCATATTCATAATCCAGGGAGGTTGGGAGGTGCTAGGGAGGACTGGTATCCTCAGAGGTTCAAGTGGGGGCATGAACACAGGGAGTTGGTGCTTCCTTCTAGTTGGTGCTAGAGAAACCAAGGAGTTGGTGCTTCCTTCTAGTGGGTGCTAGAGAAAAATAGAGAGTTGGTGCTCTCAGCAAGTTGCAGCTTGAAAAACAGAGGTTGTAGCCTCACAATGAGGTGGTGCTCAAATGTATGATAATGTAAAGAATGTAAATAATACTTATCATATAAAGAAGAAGAGGTTTTTACCCTGTATGGGTTTCCTTGGGAAATATCTGTCTCTGTGTTTCTCATATATGGGACTGATGTTGAATGTGCCATTGTTCATTTCCTTGCATTATTGTGATCATCATTGAGTTCCTTGTAAATATTTTAAAAGAAGCATAATTGTTTAAGCACAGTAATAACTGATTCACCCCCCCTCTCAGTTGTTCAACACATTGGCCCAAAAAACCCAAATTTTTGGGTCAAAAACACCAAAGTCGACCCCTGTTTTAAAAATTGGTGCTACTAGTAGCACCCCTTTTTTGTGGGCGGCTAAAATTTTTTACCTATTTGAAATTGTGGCCTCAACAATTGTTACCATTACGGAAAAGTTACCTCAAATTGAAAATTCATGCTTCTATTAACACTACTTTTTATTTTTTGAGTTAAAGTTAAGACCTAATTATAACTATGGCCTTGACCGCTAGTGTCATCGCAATTGAAACATTGAAAATATGCTCCTAAATTGGAAATGTGAAGAATTTGTTAATTAATTTTTATTTTTTTCAATTTACATTAAAATAGAAAGAAGAAAAAAACTCCATAA
>JZKD02S2044548.1:26258-44010 GCA_000966675.3 Picea glauca | reverse complement strand
CAATGAGACAAAGACATTTAATGCCTAGATGACTTCTACTACATAACACTAGAACCCTTGTAATAAGAAAATATGTGTATAAAACACATGTAGTTTCCATTGCTTAAAATAAAATAATATAGAATCAATTATGTATGTATTTTACTCTCGAAGGTTGATAAATTATGCATAATGCTTTAGAAGTATAAGATTCCCTTTGTTGATAATTTAAGTGTGTTCCCTTGGGGTTCAACTGCCTTTATTGTTGCAATTCTTTATCTCACAATTTTTTAGCACCGTTGTTGGGGAAGTTCTAAAATCTTCAAGGAAGAAAGCATTGTTGAATGGGGATTCCACTATAAAGGCTAGAAGGAACCAAGGTTCACAGTAGTTTCATTTTCAAGTGGTATTGTTTTATGTATTCAGTATATTTTTTTAAAGAAGAATGCATGCATCACAATAGGGATAAATTGGGAAGAGTTTTACGAAATGTTAATAACTGAAGTGTAGGACAAACAAGGAATACAAGGCAAGAAAAAGAAGGGAGTCTTGAGTCAATAACTACTATGGAAGGTTCAAATCAATATTTTAATGAACTAGAAGAAAGTGTTGAGGAATTAGAAGATTTGGAAACTTCTTCATCCTCATCTTTTGAGATTTCCTCTCTGTTCATTATGGTTGAAGAAAGAGTAGAGGGAAGAATATAAGAAAGGGAAAAAGAAGAACAAGTGATATTTGAGATTCCTATCTTGGAATAGGGGAGAAAGTAAGAATGAAGAACATAAATCTAGTTGCTCTTTCACATTTTCATGAATGGCCAGTGAAGAGCCAAAAAAAAATATTTTCAAGTTTAAAGGCCTTTGTAGGACTTATGACTATAAAAATGATGTTGAGAAACTTATATTGTTCCCTTCTACCTTGAAGGAGGCAACCCTTTGGTGGTTCATGAGCCTAGATGGATACAATATTTGGACATGGAAGTAAATGGAGGACCTTTTCACAAAGAAATACCAAGAAATATTACAAAGTGAGAGATTATAGAGATGAAATGTTGTGAATCACCTAGGAAGAAGACAAGTCCATAGAGTACTATGTTGAGAGATTCCACTTTAGCAACAAAAGATCTACCAACTACATAATAGACGAATATTCTCTTAAACTAGTACTCTTAAGAGGAGTACGAGATGAGTGGATGGAATCCTTAAACTTGATTACAACTGGAGATATTTCAAAACGTACCTATGATTAGATATGGGATGTTTGCAGAAACTACTCAAGAGATACTACTAGGAAAAAGAAGGGAACAAGTGGGGTTGTAGTAAAATCTTCAAAAAATATAGTTAGATTAACAAAAGTAGAGATTGGTAACTATTGTAAGACACTAATATAGACATCTTACACGCACTAGCAGTACAATTTGATTCCCTCCAAGTAAAAAATAAGCAAGAAGAGTCTAAGATGGCTTTTGCAGTTTTCTTTCCAAAATGCACTAAGAAGCATGCCCGGCATGAATGTCCATTAAACAATGTAGAAATATAAAAACTTTGCAAATATAATCATCCCATTAGCTAGTTCCCATAGCTACCCTGTTTGAATACCTTGTATAAGGGAGTTTAGTAGAATATGGAGCAATTTGGGTAGTCCACCTCCTCAGTAGGAAAAGGAGTAGCCAAAAGATAGCCCACCTTTTTGACAAAGGTTAAACCAAACTAAGTTGATTACTCAACCAGAGTTTGAATTTTTGGGAGAACATAAGAGCCTGTGTGTTAAAATCACCTTGATTCAAGCCATCAAGGATGTTCACATTTATAGAAAGGTTGTAAACGAACTCTGCTTGAAGAAACCCCGAAGAAAAAGGAAAGATAAGAAAACTATCAATGTCATAGGTCAGCTTGTTCATCTCGTACTTAGTAAAATGCTTATTACTAAATATTATGATCCAGGTAGCCCAATAGTGAGTATTCATATTGCTAATAAAATTTGATAATGAGCACCTTGATTGATTCATTAGGAGAAACCGTGAGAGGCATGAAAAATGACACCTTGGATAAATTGGAACTCTAAAGACTTTTGAGACAAACCCCCACTCCAAATGACTAATAGATATGTTGTCAAGCTAAAAGGAATGTTAGAATACATTATCGTCTTAATAGACTCCTAAGAGTACCCATCAATTTTTTATGGTCTTATAAACAAAACATGGATTAGGAGGATACCCTTTGATTCTTGGAATACCTTGGTTGGAAACCATTGATATTGACATTGGCTATAGAATATGTGACATATTTATAAAGGTAAATCCCACAAAAAGATTACACTATACCCTCTAGCCAAACCATTCCTCGAGATTAAAAAACTAATGTGGATTGAAGATGAAGAAAGGGATACATTTTTTGAATACCCTTCCAAGCTATTCTTACCATTAATAGAGTCCTAACCTCGAAAAAATTAGACAAGGATATTATGATCTCAAACTTCATGTAAAACCTTTATCCACTAGAGTTCTAAATTAGAGATTTGAATCATGAATGTGATGATGATAGATCCACCAATCAAAATCTAATGGAATCCAACCCAACCAACATCATATTCTTGATTGATATCCCCATTGTTAGGGACCTAACCTCCCTAACTCCTCACATAGATAGAATAATATATTTTCCATGTAATAAAGGTCGACATTAGTTAAGAAGTATTATTTAATAAATATGAACAAGTCAATGTAATAATACCTAATAGAGCCCGCACGGGTGTAGACGGATTGGCAAGTGTCGTGTAAATGGAAGGAAATTTGTAAAATGAAGTCTCATATTCGATTCTCACCCGGATTTACTTGTGTGCCATTCTTGCAGGCTGGGTGGTTGCACCTGGGGTTATAGTGGTAGCCGACGGGGATCGACCCTGTGTTACGCGAGTACGAGAACCACCAATTGTCGATTCCCCCAGTACCAAAAAAAAAATACCTAATAGAAGCTTCTGCTTCTAGAAAGATCTTCCTCCATAATGTTCTTTAAAAGATAGAATTACTATAAATAAGAGTAGGAGGCGTGAGAAAGATTTTTCTTGAGAATCATTCTAATAGAGTGTTGCTTTGCTAGAGGTTGCCCCCTAGAAGAGGCAAGTGAACATTGCTCCCATTTCAATAAAGGCATCATTTTTGTGTGTTATTCTCTACATTTTGTGGTTATGTTGATAATTTATGTTATATTCCTTTTTTTCTTAATATCACATAACCAGGTGCATAATAAGTGGTATCAAAGCACTTTCCTTAGCAGGAATTATGGGTTAATTTTTTTTTCTAGGGTAGAGACATGTTCCAATGTCAATAAACTATAGTGATATGTCGTTCAATGCATAAATCCACGGTTGGGGAAGCATACATGCAGGAAATACAAGAGGTTTTTAAGCTCATATTATTGGACACCCTTGTAACCCATGTTGGTACCCCTTCGAGTGTTATCACATCAGACAACACTTGTATACATTCTCTCGCTTCCAAGTACCTCTGGTATATCGGGATACCCCCTATATATCCTTAAACGAGCCATAGATCAATCAATCGGTCGCTTGACTGCTATAGTGCCACCAAGAACATCTCTCAGGAAGATACTCTCTAGTACCTGGGTAATCGGGTACTATGGCTAAGGGTACACTCTAGCCTCCTTAGTTGGTGCCCTGAGATATTGGGTCGAGTACTATTGTTTGACCCCACACATATATCAGAGAGATATAGCATAGTTAAAAACCTTGTCTATAGGCACCCTGAAAACCCTAACCCTTGGGACGGAAATATAACAGAAAAGGAACAAACAAAATATATTGTCGTGCAACCTTGCCTCGTGTATTCAAGTTGAGAAATTAGTACACATTTTTTCCAATTAAGAATTTGAGCATTTCGACACTACAATATTATTCAAATATGAGTATAACTTCGTAGGAGTAAAAAAAAAGTATGGTGCCTGCCAGCACCCTTATTTGGGACCTATTTCATCGGATTCCCCTTTTCTCCCTGATCGTTGTGATACATATCATTTTTTATTTTTTTACTTGCTCTCACCCTTATTTGAGACCTATCTCATTGGATTCCCCTTTTCACTCTGATCTTTGTGATATCTATCATTTTTAACCTTTTTTTACCTGCCCACACCCTTGAGACTTATCTCATTAGATTCCCTTTTTCTCCCTGATCATTGTGATACCTATCATTTTTAACTTTTGTTTACCCCATGGACCCACCCCTCATCCTCTCATGGATCCCACTTACCAAGAAGAAACCAACCAAAAACTGAGTACTGGCCTTACTTCCCTTCAGGCCTAAGTAAATAGGGACATTTCGGCCATTCATGCAAAAATGGACCACATCCAAGACTAGCTCGGTAGCTAAATTGTTGAAGTCCATTCTGCTCTCAACCAATTCATGAACAAAATATAGGGTTCTTCCTCCTCTTACCCACCTCTCTATACTGAAGATGTTGACTCCAACTAGCCTCTACAATATCATTCCAACTCCCTACCTCGTGACCCCCATCTCCCCAGATTCGAGGTCAACAAATTTTATGGATCGGATCCATGAGCCTAGGTTACTTAGATGGAACATTATTTATCCTTACATGGTATCACTAATGAGTTAACCAAGCTTCGTTATGGAATTATCTATTTGGATCCAGAAAGATGGCAACAGTGGTAATGGAATTGCAATGCACGTCAAGGGTATGTTGCTTGGTCACAGTTTGTTGCATAGTTGTATAAATGCTTTGACATGGACCCTACCATTTAGGACATCTAACCAAGTTGAAACAATCTGGAACAGTGGAAAAAAATTTCATTGTCTTTGAGCACTTGTCTTCCTAAATGGAGGGCATGACAGATGATTTATTCATGGAATTCTTTATCAGTGGCCTCAAGGATTAAATTTGTGCCCAGGTCATCATGGCTGACCCTCAAACTTGGTTGGAAACCACTAAGCATGGAAAGGAGGCACAACAGGTCATCTTGGCCTAGAGCAGAAAACCCACTTTTGTCCCCTGCCCTAAACCCAACACCCCTGCCCCTCAGGCCACTCCTCTCAAGGTCCACATGTTAATATGGGCAGAAATGGTTGAATGCCAACTCAAGGGTCTTTGCTATAATTTTGATGATAAATACTTTCCAGGGCATAAGTGTAAAGATCATAAACATTTTATGTCCATTTCTGAGAATTTTTTTGATGAATATGTTGAGGTTTCACCTAAAGCAACACTATCCCCAACCAATGATATTATGCTTCCCTCTGATCCTCCCAAAGTTGAACCATTGATTTCACCACATTCTCTCACTAGTTTTTCTACTCCTCAAACCCTCAAATTGATATGTTACATTAAGCATAGGAAAGTCATTATCCTAGTTGACATTGGCAACACTCATAATTTCATTCATCGCCACCTTGCCCAAGAAGTCAATTATTATATTCGTTTTGTCAACAATTTTCAAACCATAATTGCTAATGGTGGTTCCATGAAATGTGGAGGGCATTTTGAAAATGTGTGCCTACAAATTGGTCAGTATAACCTGAAATCTCACATGTTTTCTATTGACATGGGTGGTTGTGACATTATGCTTGGTTCAGAATGGTTACACACCCTAGGACCCACACTCATGGATTTTGAGTTAACAATGCAATTCCAACAGGAAGGCCAATAGTATAAATTCCAAGGCATTACATCAGGATCTCTAGAGATCATTAGTTCCCATCGCATGGAAACGTTACTCAAAAGGGTTGTTCTGGCATCATTTCCCAACTCCATTCTATTCAAGAAGTTAAGACACCCCCAATACGCCCTGACCTTCAAGTTATTCTTTCATGCTGGCTATCACACTATTTTCCAAAACCCCCAGGGCCTTCTCCCCTCCCACAACGACCACGATCATTCCATTCCTTTAATACCATGCATTCTTCCTCCCAATGTTATCCCTTATCATTATCCCTTTTCTCAAAAAAATGAAATTGAGAAAATTGTCCACGAATTGTTAGAAGCAAGTGTTATATGTCCTAGTAACAACCCCTATTCTTCCTTTGTTGTCATGGTCCTCAAGAAGGAAGGAACTTGGCGCATGTGTCCTAATTTCCGTGCCCTCAACAAACTTACCATTAAGGAAACATTCCCCATTCCCATCATAGATGACTTTATGGATGAACTCAATGGGGCTCAATACTTTACCAAACTCGACCTTTTTTCTAGCTACCACCATATACGTATGAAAGAGGAAGACATCCCCAAGATGAAATTTTGCACTCATGAGGGCCACTATGAGTTCTTGGTCATGCACTTTGGTCTCTGTAATTCCCCCTCCACTTTTCAAAGTCTCATGAATCATGTCTTTCGTCCTTTCCTCCGTCAATTTGTATTAGTTTTCTTTGATGATATTCTCATCTATAGTAAAACGTGGTTATCCCATCTCACCCATGTAGATCAAGTTTTCCATATCCTCTCCAAGAACAAAATTTTCCTCAAATAGTCTAAATGTGCTTTTGGTATCTCTAAAGTTGAGTACCTGGGTCATATTGTTGGCAAGGATGGTGTAAAGGTGGATCCAAAGAAAATTGAAGCTATGTAGAATTGGTTGCGCCCTAAAAATATTAAAAGTATACATGGTTTCTTGCATTTAACGGGATATTATCGTAAGTTTGTTCAAAATTATGGAAAAAAAAATTCCCCCCTAACCACTCCCTTTAAAAATAATTCCTTCAAATGGACTCCAGTAGTAGACCAATCCTTCCAATCCTTCAAGGAAGTTATGTGCACTACTCTTGTAGTGTCCCTACTTGATTTTACCAAGACCTTTGTTCTGGAATGTGATACATCAGGGAGAGGAATCAAGGCAATCCTCATGCAAGATAGACGACCTTTGGCTTTCACTAGTAAATAGTTGTCAGAGCGACATTTAGGCCAATCGGTATATGAAAAAGAAATGATGGTTATTTTGCATGTAGTGGATCTATGGCGCCCTTATCCATTAATAAAATGCTTCCAAATTAAAATTGACCATAAAATCCTCAAGTACTTCCTAGAACAATGAATTCCATCCCCATAGCAACAAAAATGGGTGACCAAGCTATTTGGATACAATTTTGAGATCATTTACAAAAAGGGAAAATAAAATGTGGTGGTCGATGCTATTTCTCGGAAATTTGAAGAAGAAGGGTCCCTCATTTCCCTCTCATTCATTTTAACCAATTAGCTTCGGGTTGTTCTCCAGGAATGGTTGTAAGACCCCAAAATATCCATCCTCATCTAAAAATTGCAACAAGATCCCCAACATGCTCGAGGGTACTCTTGGCATAATGAAGAGTTTCGCTATAAAGGTCGCTTATATTTAAGGAAATAGTCAGCCCTTAAATCTAAGGTGCTCTCTGAGTTGCATGCTTCTCCTAATACATGGCATTTAGGTTTTACCAAAACTTATGAAAGGGTCAAACACTCTTGCTTCTAGGATGGTATGAAACAAGACGTTTGCACCTTTGTGGCAGAATGTGATATATGTCAATGTTATAAGGGAAAGATTTTCAAAACTCCTGGCACACTCCAACCACTTATGATTCCACCTACTATTTGGATGGATATTTCTATGGATTTCATTGTGGGCTTACCCAAATCAGGAAATAAGTCAGTCATCATGGTGGTAGTGGATCTTCTCTCCAAATATGTTCATTTATATGCTCTTCAACACCCATTCACAACATCTACAGTGGCTCAATTTTTTATGGATAATATCTTCAAACTCCATGGAATGCCTCATTTTATTCTTTTTTATCATGATCCAACTTTTACCAACAATTTATGGCAAGAATTATTCAAGCTCCAAGGAACCCAATTGTATCTTGGTACATCATATCATCCCCATATGCATGGCCGAATGGAAGTGGTCAACAAGTGTCTAGAAACATATTTGAGGTATTTTGCGTCCGACTAACAACATCATTGCGTTCAATGGTTAACCTTAGCTAAATGGTGGTACAACACCTCTTACCATACAACCACTCGCATGACTCCCTTTAAAGCAGTCTATGGATAGAAGCCACCATCAGTTCTCCCATACATGTTAAGTGTCTTCAAGCTTCAGGAGGTTGATTGTTATCTTACATCCCGCATGACCATTCTCCATACTCTCAAAAACAATTTGGTCATGGCTCAGAACCGCATGAAGCAACAAGCAAATCAGGTTCGTTCTGAACATCAATTTGTTGAAAGGGACCAAGTGTTTCTTCATCTACAACCGTACTAGAAGATTTCACTCAAATCCCAATAGTGTCAAAAATTGGCCCCCAAATTTTATGGTCCTTATACTATTCTCAAACGTGTGGGGCGAGTGGCCTATCAATTAGCTTTTTCTCAACAACTCCAAGCTACATCATGTTTTTCATGTCTCCTACCTGAAGAAAGTGATTGGCACCAAGTGCCATGCTCAGACCAATCTACCAGACTTGGATGAAGAAGGTTCCATTTGGTTGCAGCCACACGTCGTATTGGACCAGCGAGAGTGTCATCTCTATCAGCGTGCCATCGAAGAAGTGTTAGTTCAATGTAAGGATACTCCACCAGAAGATACCACCTGGGAGTCGGTTATTATTCTGCAGAAAGTTCCTCATCTTAAGCCTTGAAGACAAGGCTCAATTTAAGGGGAAGGGAATTTTAGGGACCTAACCTCCCTAACCCCTCACGTAGATAGAATAATATATCTTCCATGTAATGAAGGCCGACATTATTTAATAAGGCCTATTTAATAAATATGAACAAGTCAATGTAAGAAGACCTAATAGAAGCTTTCGCTTCTAGAAATATCTTCCTCTGGAATGTTCTTTAGAAGACGGAATTAGTTTAAATAAGAGTAGGAGGGACGAGAAACATTTGTCTTGAGAATCATTGTAATAGAGCACTACTTTGTTGGAGGTTTCCCCCTTGAAGAGGCAAGTGAACATTGCTCCCATTTCAATAAAGGTATCATTTTTGTGTGTTATTCTCTACATCTATGGTTTTGTTGGTAATTTTCGTTATATTAATGTTTCTGCTTAATATCACATAACCATGTGCATAACACCCACAACCAAATTGTCTAGCTCACCAACCATTTCAATAGAGGTCTTTCCTTGTAAAACTTTGAATATTAACAACCAACTAAGTTCCCCCTAACATAAAAGTCTAATGAATCTGCTATAGAAAAACTATATTTCTATTGCATGGGAGTACTAATATATGCATGAATTAATACAAAAATTTATAGGCATCATATCTACATCAATGAAAACACCCATATGATTTGGCATCCTCAACGTCGAATGAATTTATCCCTTAAGAACATTGTTAAAACATAGTTGTAAAAACTATTAGATGTTGATTTCTTTTACCCTATTTTAGACATCCAATGGATCTCCTCACTAGTTATAGTGATAAATAAGGGAGTGAAATGTGAGTGTGCATGAACTATTGGGAACATAATAAGGCAACCCGGATGGACCACTTTCCTTTAACATTGATTGATCAGATATTGGATACATTATCCAAGAAGAATTCATTTTCCTTCATTGATGCTTTCAACGGGTATAATCAAATAAAAATTTATCTTGAAGACCAACATAAAACCACCTTTACATGTCCATGGGGTGTATTTACCTATAGGATCCTACCTTTTGGTTTATGCAATGATCCTACCACATTTCAAAGAGTTGTCCTCAACATCTTCTTATAACTATTCCATTACTACGTAAAAGTATACATGAATTATTTCATAGTCTATGAAAACTTTTTAGGAAGCCTTAACAAAATTAGAAAAACTTCTCTAGAGATGCAAGGATATGAATCTATCCCTCAACCATGAAAAGTGTCTCATGTTGATAAATGAAGGTATAGTGTTACGACACTATGTTTCATCTATAGGAACTAAGATTGACCATGCCAAAAATTGGTTGAGTCATCCAATACCTTCCTACTCTTACAAAGTAGTGTGATGTCCAAAGTTTTCTTAGACATGTTGGTTAATATATAATGTTTATCCTCGATTTTAGCAAGGTAGTTGCCCCACTATATGTCCTCCTCACAAAAGATGTTGAATTTTTGTGGACCACAGAATGCCAATTAACTTTTGACACCTTGAAAAATAAGTTGATCTCAGCTCATGTACTAAAGGGACCCAACTAGAATCTTTCTTTTCACATCCACATTGTTGCTTCAAAAAAAAATCGTAGGTGTTGATTTATGATAGCATGAGGCTCTTGAAAGGTATGTTATCTACTTAATCAACAAAAAATTGACTGAAGTATAATTAAATTATATAGTAATTGAAAAGGAGTTTCTTGTTGTACTATATTCCATTAACAAATTTTGACATTACAGAATAGGATACCCAATATGTGTTCAAATAGACTAATCCCCCAACCGATCCGGTCAAGAGATGCCACGACATGAGTTCCACTAGCCTATGAATCAGCTATGTCATGGCTACGTGACTTCTATCATCCTATGAATTAACCACATGAAGCTTCCAGAGAAACATTGTAGGGATTTTTTAGCTACCTATCACTCTTACACGTTGAATTGATCGCTCTTCCCGTGTATATTTAAGGAAGTCGTTTCAACGAATGTTGGAGAAGCTTCTTTTGTTCAAAGAATAAATATTTAGATCGCTTCATGGCCATATTACTCAGATCGACGACTATTTATATGACATATGAGGCAAGGAATTGGCATCTTCATTTGTATTCTCGTTAATGAATATTGTAGTGGCATATAATGTTTGCTACGACCACTATTGAAAATTATGGTAGGAAGAGATCCCTTGAACCTTCCCTTGATCTATATGGCATGGGATCAGATCCCTCGTAGTCTCTCAACTTATTTGGAACTAGAATATAAATCCTCCATCAAAATCATTGCTATTAAGAGCTTCTATAACCATTTCTGCTACGGCATTGACCTCTCAATTTGAGTTCCATCATGGGCTCTCTAGGAAAGGATTATGTTSACAGTGATCATGGCAGAGTGAGAGAACARTTGAGACAAATCCAAACTGTCTTGGTAAGAAGGAACGAGAGAGAGCCACCGAAGTTTTTTTCGAGGGAGAATACCCTTTATTGGGAGAGTGGATTGAAGGCCTTTTCTTGAGTTAAAGAAATTCAAAATTATACTTTGCATTTTTTTTAACAGATCGAATCATCAATTGAAGTGGACCAAGATACGTAGCCCATGAGGGTGAACTCCATTATCAACGTGTTGAGTATTACTTTCATTTTTAGTTCTTATTTTTAAATTTCAGTCCTTGGATGGTGATTTGTAATTAATTAATCCAAATTCAATTGCAATTGCGGGAAAATTGAGAAGTTGATTAAATGAATCTGAAATAGTTTTTTTTAAATGAAGTTTTTAGCACTAATTTTGGATCAATTTTGGTATCATAGTAGTTGATCATGAATATTGTTGGCACCAGAAGTCACCTATGGATTGCGGCAAAGGTAAGCCTAGTACCCATTAGTTTTATGTCAATGAATAAATTTAAAGGGGGTCTAATGGACACATACTCATGATAATATCGCTTTAACTCAAAAAATTGGGCTGATATGTGAGAATAGGTGAGGTCCTGATCCAAATTCAGTTAGTAAGTTATAGTAAGGGTGAGTAGGGTAAATAACTTGAGGAGAAAACGTAGAGGTCTGCTATGGACATCTGGTCTTCCAGCAGCCTAAGGAGGAAAAGTTTCAAATACAAGATCCTCTTGAATCCGAAACTTCAAGAAACTGAAAACGTTATAACAATACCACAGTCAAACATACATTACAATACAGTTATCACAACTCGACTGGATCTTTCATGCCCAAGTCTTCAATATTAGAAGCAAAAGAGATGAAAATAAAACTGATTGTCATTAAATAAGAAGTCTCAAATGGTAACACATCACCAGAGAACCAGAGGCTTCATTAAAACTTTACAAATCGGGAGCGTTGCTCAACCATCGACCTTTACAAAATATCAAAACTGAGTATTTATACTCAAAAAATCTTGCCACCACCAGGAGTGTGACCTGGCTACTGCAACCAAAGCTTTGCATCTGCATCTCCTCTGTCAATCTGCACTTGCATTCTTAGTATGGGATTTGCAGGAGAAATTGTTGACAGGGGAACTTTGGGTAGACAGTCTACCTCCACGACCATCCTTTCCATGCTTTCCATTTATGGGTTGAAATGAGGTTTCAACTACCTCCCCCATTTCCATTAACTACTTTCATCGGGATCGAGATGAAAACCTGACACGCGTGAATGTTCTAGGAGATGCTCACGACTCCTTTAAGTCAATCTTGGCGCCTTGAGACAACGTAGATCTTCCTCTGTGAAAATACAGACACCCTCGACTTCTGGAGTGGCTCCTCTCCATCGCTTCATGTGACCTCGGGTCATGACCTGGGGCTTCTTTTGTGAAATTTAGGGACTTTACATTTCGGGAATATTCACTCCACTTGATTCCAAATATCCCGATGCTCGAACTTGCGAAATGGCCCATCTAGATCAGCGGTCANAAGTCACCTATGGATTGCGGCAAAGGTAAGCCTAGTACCCATCAGTTTTATGTCAATGAATAAATTTAAAGGGGGTCTAATGGACACATACTCATGATAATATCGCTTTAACTCAAAAAATTGGGCTGATATGTGAGAATAGGTGACGTCTTGATCCAAATTTAGTTAGTAAGTTGTAGTAACGGTGAGTAGGGTAAATAACTTGAGGAGAAAATGTAGAGGTCTGCTATGGACATCTGGTCTTCCAGCAGCCTAAGGAGGAAAAGTTTCAAATACAAGATCCTCTTGAATCCGAAACTTCAAGAAACTGAAAGCGTTATAACAATACCACAGTCAAACATACATTACAATATAGTTATCACAACTCAACTGGATCTTTCATGCCCAAGTCTTCAATATTAGAAGCAAAAGAGATGAAAATAAAACTGATTGTCATTAAATAAGAAGTCTCAAATGGTAACACATCACCAGAGAACCAGAGGCTTCATTAAAACTTTACAAATCGAGAGCGTTTCTCAACCATCGACCTTTACAAAATATCAAAACTGAGTATTTATACTCAAAAAAACTTGCCACCACCAGGAGTGTGACCTGGCTACTGCAATTAAAGATTTGCATCTGCATCTCCTCTGTCAATCTGCACTTGCATTCTTAGTATGGGATTTGCAGGAGAAATTTTTGATAGGGGAACTTTGGGTAGACAGTCTGCCTCCATGACCATCCTTTCCATGCTTTCCATTTATGGGTTGAAATGAGGTTTCAACCACCTCCCCCATTTCCATTAACTACTTTCATCGGGATCGAGATGAAAACCTGACACGCGTGAATGTTCTAGGAGATTCTCACGACTCCTTTAAGTCAATCATGGCGCCTTGAGACCACGTAGATCTTCCTCTGTGAAAATACAGACGCCCTCGACTTCTGGAGTGGCTCCTCTCCATCGCTTCATGTGACCTCGGATCATGATCTGGGGCTTCTTTTGTGAAATTTAGGGACTTTACATTTCGGGAATATTCACTCCACTTGATTCCAAATATCCCGATGCTCGAACTTGCGAAATGGCCCATCTAGATCAGCGGTCANCGTTATAACAATACCACAGTCAAACATACATTACAATACAGTTATCACAACTCAACTGGATCTTTCATGCCCAAGTCTTCAATATTAGAAGCAAAAGAGATGAAAATAAAATTGACTGTCATTAAATAAGAAGTCTCAAATGGTAACACATCACCAGAGAACCAGAGGCTTCATTAAAACTTTACAAATCGGGAGCGTTGCTCAACCATCGACCTTTACAAAATATCAAAACTGAGTATTTATACTCAAAAAAACTTGCCACCACCAGGAGTGTGACCTGGCTACTGCAATCAAAGCTTTGCATCTGCATCTCCTCTGTCAATCTGCACTTGCATTCTTAGTATGGGATTTGCAAGAGAATTTGTTGACAGGGGAACTTTGGGCAGACAGTCTGCCTCCACGACCATCCTTTCCATGCTTTCCATTTATGGGTTGAAATGAGGTTTCAACCACCTCCCCCATTTCCATTAACTACTTGCATCAGGATCGAGATGAAAACCTGACACACGTGAATGTTCTAGGAGATGCTCATGACTCCTTTAAGTCAATCCCGGTGCCTTGAGACCACGTAGATCTTCCTCTGTGAAAATACAGACGCCCTCGAATTCTCGAGTGGCTCTTCTCCATCGCTTCATGTGACCTCGGGTCATGACCTGGGGCTTCTTTTGTGAAATTTAGGGACTTTACATTTCGGGAATATTCACTCCACTTGATTCCAAATATCCTGATGCTCGAACTTGCGAAATGGCCCATCTAGATCAGCGGTCGGGCTTACTTTGAAATTGACAACCATGATCGTCTCCCCAAATAACCTTAGTCGTCAGTCGCCCAATAGGCGCATGCCCTTCTTTATAGCCTCACTTTCCATATGACTGTGGGTCGTGATCATGGGCCCAATTCCTAGGTTCTTCATGATTTCGCATTTCACGAATCTACATTGTGCTCCATGCTAAAACCTCTGAGTCGTGAAATTGTGATTTCTTGGATCAGGTGCCACGCGCCCCTTTGAATCGGATGGCCCAGATGAATATCGACATTTTGGGACTTTGGATCTACGACATTTCGGGCCTTCGGACCTTTGACAAACAACTTTAACAATATTTCAAACTCCTGATTCCCATGAACCATTGATCTGATATTCTCAGGAAATTCCGTCGTTGAAGCTGATCTCACCTGTTGCTTGCATTTCGAGCCCGAAATGGATTTCTCTGAATGCTACGCTTTAACGTTTCTTGTGCATACCGCGAACTTGGACAGCCTGTTGCCCTTGACAACTATATGTGATAACATTTGGCTCCACGGGGGATGGCATGCTCCCTGTGAGCTGCCAAGAACAAGCAGTTCCAGTCGCCTTATGCATTGGGCTATGGAGTCATGCTCAAAAAACATCCTACTAAGGATTAAAGGCCGACAAGCAAACTATCCTAAAAATGAAATCAAAATACATGGGCTCCATGAGGAGCTTATTTATGTACATTCCTAGACTAATTGATTTTTACAAAGTTCTAGGTGAAAGCAAACTTCCACCATAGCCATTCAAGTAACTTCCTAACTAGAAGCTCGTTTACTTTGTCAGTGATTGATAGCATATGATGCAATCATGACAGCAGGACGATTACATCCTTCAACTTTCCTCCAGATGGAAATGGTAGGATAATACTTGGAGGCTTCAAATCATGGAGGAAAAGAAACCCCATGTATTCCCCTACAGGCTCAGAGAATGAGTGAGAAAATTTACTAGGCCGGTGGCAAAAAACATGCTCTATCCCACAGTTGTTCACACATGGCTGAATGTCTCTGGAAAGTGCAGGTGAGTGAACGACTGATGCAGGATGATTGATCCCAGGTGATGGTTTCTCACTCACAGGCTCAGGGCAGGATATAAACTACTCGTTTGGCTCTCCCTCTTCTTTTTTATGGCTCTCCCAAGGGTCAGAGTCATAATCATCATAAACAGGACCCATGGGAAATCTCTACTCTTGGTCTTCTGTAGGCCTAGGATGACTGATTTCCACACAATGTTTTCCTTCAATGTATAAAGGAAAAGGTTATGTTGCATGCTCTTGGAAATCCTTCATATCCAACTCGGAATCTAATTCAAAGCGGTCATACACAGGTTGGCTAGTACCAGGTGATATCTACTCATTTGGCTCCTCCTTTTCTCCTTCATGGCTTTCCCAAGGATAAGATTCACAATCATTATAAACATGAACCATGGGAGATCTCTTCTCTTCGTCATCTTCGTTGGGATATCCATCGCAAGTTGTTTGTTCTTGGACAGTATACGAAATCACTTCTTTGTCATAAGTAGGGCTGCCAAGAACATNGGCTTACTTTGAAATTGACGGCCATGATCGTCTCCCCAAATAACCTTAGTCGTCATCTGCCCAATATGTGCATGCCCTTCTTTATAGCCTCGCTTTCCATATGACTGTGGGTCGTGATCATGGGCCCAATTCCCAGGGTCTTCATGATTTCTCATTTCACGAATCTACGTTGTGCTCCATGCTAAAACCTCCGAGTCATGGAATTGTGATTTCTTGGATCAGGTGCCACATGCCCCTTTGAATCGGATGGCCCGGATGAATATCGACATTTCGGGACTTTGGATCTGCAGCATTTCAGGCCTTCAGACCTTTGACAAACAACTTTAACAATATTTTGAACTCCCGATTCCCATGAACCGTTGATCTGATATTCTCAGGAAAGTCCGTCGTTGAAGTTGATCTCGCATGTTGCTTGCATTTCGAGCCCGAAATGGACTGCTCTGAATGCTACGCTTTAATGTTTCTTGTGCATATCGCGAACTTGGACAGCCTGTTTCCCTTGACAACTATATGTGATAACATTTGCCTCCACGGGGGATGGCATGCTCCCTGTGAGCTTCCAAGAACAAGCAGTTCCAGTCGCCTTATGCATTGGGCTATGGAGTCATGCTCATAAAACATCCTACTAAGGATTAAAGGCTGACAAACAAACTATCCTAAAAATGAAATCAAAATACATGGGCTCCATGAGCAGCTTATTTATGTACATTCCTAGACTAATTGATTTTTACAAAGTTCTAGGTGAAAGCAAACTTCCACCATAGCCATTCAAGTAACTTCCTAACTAGAAGCTCTTTTACTTTGTCAGTGATTGATAGCATATGATGCAATCGTGACAGCAGGACGAATACATCCTTCAGCTTTCCTCCAGATGGAAATGGTAGGATAATACTTGGAGGCTTCAAATCATGGAGGAAAAGAAACTCCATGTATTCCCCTACAGGCTCAGAGAATGAGTGAGAAAATTTACTAGGCTGGTGGCAGAAAACATGCTCTATCCCACAGTTGTTCACACATGGCTGAATGTCTCTGGCAAGTGCAGGTGAGTGAACAACTGATGCAGGATGATTAATCCCAGGTGATGGTTTCTCACTCACATGCTCAGGGCAAGATATAAACTACTCATTTGGCTCTCCCTCTTCTTTTCCATGGCTCTCCCAAGGGTCAGAGTCATAATCATCATAAACAGGACCTATGGGAAATCTCTACTCTTGGTCTTCTGTAGGCCTAGGATGACTTATTTCCACACAATGTTTTCCTTCAATGTATAAAGGAAAAGGTTATGTTGCATGCTCTTGGAAATCCTTCATATCCAACTCAAAATCTAATTCAAAGCGGTCATACACGGGTTGGATAGTACCAGGTGATATCTACTCATTTGGCTCCTCCTTTTCTCCTTCATGGCTTTCCCAAGGATAAGATTCACAATCATTATAAACATGAACCATGGGAGAGCTCTTCTCTTCGTCATCTTCGCTGGGATATCCATTGCAAGTTGTTTGTTCTTGGACAGTATACGAAATCACTTCTTTGTCATAAGTAGGGCTGCCAAGAACATCTGTTTCGAGGAACGGGATATCCTCTGCATCTCCTTTATAAGAGAAGCAAACAAACTCTGCCTTCGACTCTAAAAAACTAGGAAAAAACATAGAGGAATCTTCCCTAGCTTTTGTTGCTAGCTTTTCATCTATCTAAGCTTCATAGTCAAGAGAAAAATCTTCTGCAAAATACACTTGCTCTTCGACATTGGGATATTCAGAAGAGACATGTTGATATTCATGAACGCTTAAAACAACAGAGACATATGATATGATGCCAGACGT
>JZKD02S2044537.1:11500-23101 GCA_000966675.3 Picea glauca | reverse complement strand
CCCGCAGAGGGGGTACCCCCCCTCTGCACTCCCCCGCGTGGAAGAGTGTACATACTTCTGGGGTGTAAATACTTCATGGGGTATAAACATGACTGAAAGCAAGGACCTCTGAATCTGGAAGATAATCAGGCTCCTCAACCAACAGGATCTCCTTAGTGAATTTGATTTTGAAATAAAAAATATTAAGGGAAAGGAAAATAGATTCGTTGATGCCCTGAGTAGGAGTATGAAAGTGATTCACTTGGAAGCTATAAGCACCTGTGAATTAGACATCAAGGAGAGAATCAAAAGTGCACAAGAAGTAGATGAGTTTTTCAAAACTGTGAAATCATACTTAGAGCAAGAACCTACAGGGATGAAGTACGAGTACTATCAAATGTTGAATGATGGATTGCTAACTTACCAAGGTAGGTTGTATGTCAAAAATAGTGACGACTTGAAGACATTCATAATGAATGAACTAAATTAAAGACCATAGACTAGGCACCTTGGTTACCAAAAAATAATCACAAGAACTAAGAAACTATTTTATTGGCTGGGAATGAAGGACATAGTTGACTACTTGGATTAATTCTTAGAATGTCAATAGGTTAAGGTGGAGCACAGACATCCAACATGATTATTGCAACCCCTACCAATTCTAGAATCCAAATGGGAAACCATTTCCATGGATTTCATCACAGGATTTTGTAAATTGACCAAACAAAGTGATGCTATTATGGTAGTTGTGGATAAGTTGAGCAAGGGTGCTCACTTTATACCTGTGAAGCCAACTTACAAGTCAATATATATTTCCAATTTATTTATGAAAGAGATATTTATATTACATGGCATGCCTAAGGAAATCATATCAGATAGAGATACAAAATTTACTTCAAATTTTTGGAAATATCTGTTTGCTGGTTTTGAAACTAAATTGATATTTTGTACATCCTATCACCCTCAAACTGATGGAAAAACAAAAAGGGTATACCAAGTGCTAGAGGAAATGATAAGGATGCATGTGATGCATCATCCCAAGAAGTGGGAAGAATAGCTACCATTGGTAGAGTTTTCCTATAACAATGGCTATCAAGAGTCATTGAAGATGATCCATTTTGAGGCTCTATATGGTAGACAATGAAACACCCCAATCAATTGGAATAACCCAGTAGACATAATAACACTTGGGTCAGACCTACTAAAATAAATGGAACAATAGGTAGTTTGAATCAAACAAAATCTGAAGATATCTTATGACAGGAAAGTGAGCTATGCCGAAAAAAATAGGACTCCCAGGGAGTTCAAAGTAGGGGATCATATGTATCTCCAAATTAGACCCAGAAGAAGTTCCTTAAGAATGGGAACTTGTGCCAAGATGGCACTTCGATTTTGTGGACCCTTTGAAATTATGGACATAGTGGCACCTGTAGCATATAGAATAGCACTTCCTCCTACAGTGAAAGCACATAATGTTTTCCAAGTTTCATTATTGAAGAAATATGTACATGATTCTAATCATATAATTGACTGGTCTATGATCCAGGTGAAACCAGAGGAATAATTTCTACTAGATCCACAATGCATACTAGATAGGAAAGAAACCCACTCAGGAACAAAACCATTTCCTAGGTCAAGGTGTAATGGAAACATTGTGGTCCAGATGAAGCTACATGGGAATTGGAGGATGCCATGAAACAAGCATACCCATTTTTGTTCACTGTTGTACATAAAAAACCACAGTGGAAGGTAGAACACCGGGGAAATGTTCCTTTAAGGGTGAGGGGATTGTAACACCCTTGTTTACCCCAGTTTGTAAATATTATTATTATGGTGAACAAGACCGTGGACAGAATTGTCATGGAAATGTTGGAAAAACAATGAACCTTGCTGCAAAATTTAATGTACATATTATGTTATTTAATAAAAGAAATGAAATTGTGGCATGAATGATGAAAGAGGATTTCCAATGTAGATCATGATGCATGAGAGGGGATGGCAAGGGGGACCAGTAATGGTTGAGATGAACCATGTTAGGCTGATACTCTACTGGATATAAATTTCTCAGACATAGAACAATCTTCTGGACCAGAAAATTTAATACCAGTCAGGTCAGTAGTTGGGAAGTCTTCCTTAAGATTCAATGAGGAGATGGGTGGAGTACCCATATGGAAACTTCCTGATCTTACCCAAAAAATATGGCTGGAAAAGGAAAGAAAAGGAAGGAAAATCATGGGAAGAGAGGTTGAAGAGGGAAAAAGATGCACAGGAATGGGTCTTAGGACCATTACTCGAAGATGTAGAGTGTGCGAGATTCTGCTTGTGAAGAGAAGTGAGATATTAAGTTGTTATGGATTGAGGAGGGCTTGGAAAATGTTTTATAATCAATGTGACAAGCGTAAGTACAGTGATTGAGTGAGTGATCATGACAAGATCCCTTGCTTGGTGGATAGAAAATTGGGATGCCAGGTTCCTGTGGGAAAAGGAGAGTTACCTTTGTCCCTTGTTGAGAAAAAGNGAAACCATTTCCATGGATTTCATCACAGGATTGTGTAAATTGACCAAACAAAGTGATGCTATTATGGTAGTTGTGGATAAGTTGAGCAAGGCTGCTCACTTTATTCCTGTGAAGCTAACTTACAAGTCAATAGATATTGCCAATTTATTTACGAAAGAGATATTTAGATTACATGGCATGCCTAAGGAAATCATA
This sequence comes from Picea glauca, assembly GCA_000966675.3. Classification (NCBI taxonomy): domain Eukaryota; kingdom Viridiplantae; phylum Streptophyta; class Pinopsida; order Pinales; family Pinaceae; genus Picea; species Picea glauca. The sequence goes on along the minus strand of JZKD02S2044537.1, from coordinate 20,409 downwards.
TCAGACAGAGATACAAAATTTACTTCAAATTTTTGGAAATATATGTTTGCTGGTTTTGAAACTAAATTGATATTTAGTACATCCTATGACCCTCAAACTGATGGAAAAAAAAAGGGTATACCAAGTACTAGAGGAAATGATAAGGATGCATGTGATGCATCATCCCAAGAAGTGGGAAGAATAGCTACCACTGGTAGAGTTTTCCTATAACAATGGCTATCAAGAGTCATTGAAGATGATCCATTTTGAGGCTCTATATGGTAGACAATGAAACACCCCAATCAACTGGAATAACCTAGTAGACATAATAAAACTTGGGTCAGACCTACTAAAATAAATGGAACAATAGGTAGTTTGAATCAAACAAAATCTGAAGATATCTTATGACAGGAAGAAGAGCTATGCCGAAAAAAATAGGACTCCCAAGGAGTTCAAAGTAGGGGATCATATGTATCTCAAAATTAGACCCAGAAGAAGTTCCTTAAGAATGGGAACTTGTGCCAAGATGGCACTTCGGTTTTGTGGACCCTTTGAAATTATGGCAGAGTGGCACCTGTAGCATATAAAATAACACTTCCTCCTGCAATGAAAGCACATAATGTTTTCCATGTTTCATTATTGAAGAAATATGTACATGATTCTAATCATATAATTGACTGGTCTGTGATCTAGGTGAAACCAGAGGGATAATTCCTACTAGATCCACAATGCATACTAGATAGGAAAGAAATCTACTTAGGCACAAAACCATTTCCTAGGTCAAGGTGCAATGGAAACACTGTGGTCCAGATGAAGCTACATGGGAATTGGAGGATGCCATGAAACAAGCATACCCATTTTTGTTCACTGTTGTACATAAAAAACCATAGTGGAAGGTAGAACACTAGGGTAGTGTTCCTTTAAGGGTGAGGGGATTGTAACTCCCTTGTTTACCCCAATTTGTAAATATTATTATTATTGTGTACAAGACTGTGGAAATAATTGTCATGGGAATGTTGGAAAAACAATGAACCTTGCTGCAAAATTTAATGTATATATTATGTTATTTAATAAAAGAAATGAAATTGTGGCATGAATGATGAAAGAGGATTTCCAACATAGATCATGATGCATGAGAGGGGATGGAAAGGGGAACCATTAATGGTTGAGATGAACCATGTCAGGCTGATACTCTACTGGATATAAATTTCTCAGACAAAGAACAATCTTCTGGCCCAAAAAATTTAATACCAGTCAGGTCGGTAGTTGGGAAGTCTTCCTTAAGATTCAATGAGGAGATGGGTGGAGTACCCATATGGAAAATTCCTGATCTGACCCAAAAAATATGGCTAGAAAAGGAAAGAAAAGGAAGGAAAATCATGGGAAGAGAGGCTGAAGAGGGAAAAAAATGTAAAGGAATGGGTATTAGGACCATTCCTCAGAGATGTAGAGTGTGCGAGACTCTGCTTGTGAAGCGAAGTGAGATATTAAGTTGTTATGGATTGAGGAGGGCTTGGAAAATGTTTTATAATCAAGGTGATAAGCATAGCTACAGTGATTGAGTGAGTGATCATGACAAGATCCCTTGCTTGGTGGATAGAAAAATGGGATGCCAGGTTCCTGTGGGAAAAGGAGAGTAACCTTTGTCCCTTGTTGAGAAAAAGTAGAATCTCTCTCTCATGGAATCGTGATCTAGCTAGGGGGCAGACAGCTAAGGAATACTCCAAGAGGAACTCTGCCTATGGTTGGGTTGAAAAGGGCACCCCTTTAATCAATTACCAACTAAGTTCAAATTTCAGATAAGTGTGACTCTGAGTTTTATACTGTCTTCACTATTTTGTTGTAATATGTATTTTATGGAGCTAGATGATGGAATAATGTTTTACCATGTTTGAATGGTATAATTTGTGGCTCTGATGGCTTAGCAGCCTCAAAAATTTGAAGTAAAGATTGAATATCACATTTAATAAATGGTTTTCTACCTACCTCTGTTTAGAAAAGGAGAAATGTTAGTAATGGTTTTTAAATGAATTTGGGGGAATAATACTTTGGCTTCTGTGTTGGTTGGAAAATCCTCAAGGGATTTCCCAAGGACTGAACCANGAAACCATTTCCATGGATTTCATCACAGGATTGTGTAAATTGACCAAACAAAGTGATGCTATTATGGTAGTTGTGGATAAGTTGAGCAAGGCTGCTCACTTTATTCCTGTGAAGCTAACTTACAAGTCAATAGATATTGCCAATTTATTTACGAAAGAGATATTTAGATTACATGGCATGCCTAAGGAAATCATATCAGACAGAGATACAAAATTTACTTCAAATTTTTGGAAATATATGTTTGCTGGTTTTGAAACTAAATTGATATTTAGTACATCCTATGACCCTCAAACTGATGGAAAAAAAAAGGGTATACCAAGTACTAGAGGAAATGATAAGGATGCATGTGATGCATCATCCCAAGAAGTGGGAAGAATAGCTACCACTGGTAGAGTTTTCCTATAACAATGGCTATCAAGAGTCATTGAAGATGATCCATTTTGAGGCTCTATATGGTAGACAATGAAACACCCCAATCAACTGGAATAACCTAGTAGACAGAATAACACTTGGGTCAGACCTACTAAAATAAATGGAACAATAGGTAGTTTGAATCAAACAAAATCTGAAGATATCTTATGACAGGAAGAAGAGCTATGCTGAAAAAAAATAGGACTCCCAGGGAGTTCAAAGTAGGGGATCATATGTATCTCAAAATTAGACCCAGAGGAATTTCCTTAAGAATGGGAACTTGTGCCAAGATGGCACTTCGGTTTTGTGGACCCTTTGAAATTATGGCAGAGTGGCACCTGTAGCATATAGAATAACACTTCCTCCTACAATGAAAGCACATAATGTTTTCCATGTTTCATTATTGAAGAAATATGTACATGATTCTAATCATATAATTGACTGGTCTGTGATCTAGGTGAAACCAGAGGGATAATTCCTTCTATATCCACAATGCATACTAGATAGGAAAGAAATATACTTAGGAACAAAACCATTTCCTAGGTCAAGGTGCAATGGAAACACTGTGGTCTAGATGAAGCTACATGGGAATTGGAGGATGCCATGAAACAAGCATACCCATTTTTGTTCACTGTTGTACATAAAAAACCATAGTGGAAGGTAGAACACCGGGGTAGTGTTCCTTTAAGGGTGAGGGGATTGTAACACCCTTGTTTACCCCAGTTTGTAAATATTATTATTATTGTGTACAAGACTGTGGAAATAACTGTCATGGGAATGTTGGAAAAACAATGAACCTTGCTGCAAAATTTAATGTATATATTATGTTATTTAATAAAAGAAATGAAATTGTGGCATGAATGATGAAAGAGGATTTCCAACATAGATCATGATGCATGAGAGGGGATGGAAAGGGGAACCATTAATGGTTGAGATGAACCATGTCAGGCTGATACTCTACTGGATATAAATTTCTCAGACAAAGAACAATCTTCTGGCCCAAAAAATTTAATACCAGTCAGGTCGGTAGTTGGGAAGTCTTCCTTAAGATTCAATGAGGAGATGGGTGGAGTACCCATATGGAAAATTCCTGATCTGACCCAAAAAATATGGCTAGAAAAGGAAAGAAAAGGAAGGAAAATCATGGGAAGAGAGGCTGAAGAGGGAAAAAAATGTAAAGGAATGGGTATTAGGACCATTCCTCAGAGATGTAGAGTGTGCGAGACTCTGCTTGTGAAGCGAAGTGAGATATTAAGTTGTTATGGATTGAGGAGGGCTTGGAAAATGTTTTATAATCAAGGTGATAAGCATAGCTACAGTGATTGAGTGAGTGATCATGACAAGATCCCTTGCTTGGTGGATAGAAAAATGGGATGCCAGGTTCCTGTGGGAAAAGGAGAGTAACCTTTGTCCCTTGTTGAGAAAAAGTAGAATCTCTCTCTCATGGAATCGTGATCTAGCTAGGGGGCAGACAGCTAAGGAATACTCCAAGAGGAACTCTGCCTATGGTTGGGTTGAAAAGGGCACCCCTTTAATCAATTACCAACTAAGTTCAAATTTCAGATAAGTGTGACTCTGAGTTTTATACTGTCTTCACTATTTTGTTGTAATATGTATTTTATGGAGCTAGATGATGGAATAATGTTTTACCATGTTTGAATGGTATAATTTGTGGCTCTGATGGCTTAGCAGCCTCAAAAATTTGAAGTAAAGATTGAATATCACATTTAATAAATGGTTTTCTACCTACCTCTGTTTAGAAAAGGAGAAATGTTAGTAATGGTTTTTAAATGAATTTGGGGGAATAATACTTTGGCTTCTGTGTTGGTTGGAAAATCCTCAAGGGATTTCCCAAGGACTGAACCACAAATATAGATTCGGGACAGAATCTACAAGACTGTTATGAACTTGTCAATCCCTCAAAATTCCTTTTCCTATTATATAATTTGAGTTCTATAGACTAAAGGCGCCACCTCCAATCTTCATTTTACATGTGACCTAGGGCCTGAAACCACGAGCCTAACCAATTCTCGATTAAGACTTTGAAGCATAGCCTTCTGGGGCATCTAGAGGTTCCATATGACCATAAGATCGAAGCCACAAGCTTATTACCTTTAATAAAGGCTCATCGCCTTGATCCCTTGAGCCACTAGGAATTTCATATGACTAGGGGGGCCAAGAACAATGTGCTACATGAAAAATGATCCAAATATTACCCAGAGAAGACCTTTTGAAAATGGATCATGCTATCGTAGCCATCCATTTACCCTTCAGGGGATATCATAACCATCAGATCGAGTAAAAATTCTCAGCCATTTATCTAAGGTTCCTTCTATTACCCTTCCTGAGCTTTAGATACAAGCTATGGCCCTTCGACGTTGTCCCACTCCAAGCATGAAAGAGTTAGAAGCGACCATAATTCCTGAATGTCAAAATTGTGAACCAACATGATCCCTTGATCTAGGGATCCTTCGGGATCTCTCTTAACCATTAGATCGAGTATAGTGGAAGGATAGAGTAAACGACACTATTAACCGACAACAAGTAGTCATCTCCACTTTATGACCCCTTCGCCCTTCAGGGAATCGGAGGGTTAAGAATGGTAAGCATCGCGAACTCATAAATTCCCAAAGTGGAGAAATTCTACTAACCATCATATTGAGGCGAAGAACTCAAGAGCGATGTGGATCGTATATAGAGGATCCGTTGGGATATTTTCTCAACCATTCGATAAACTAGTGGGAGGAAAACGTAAGTACTCCGACAAAGTCTTGCTTTGAGAGATGTAAGGTTCGAGTTGTGAAACCCTCCCAAAGGCCAAAGGCCAGAGTACATGGAGAGGATTTTTGAAACATCAGGACTTCGGGACTTTGAGGATCTGGGAGAGTCAAGGATATAAGAGGGTGTGTTAAACACCAAAGTGTCGAAGTTCCCTTGTTGTAGTGTCCTTCTCTGATTGGATGGGCATGTGTACGATATGGTGATATGGCATGCTTGTATGGTTCGACGTGGCGTCGTGGGATTGGATGTGAATTAGGTTTGGGACCCCCACTCCTCTCATCAAGTCTAAGCTATGGGTTGAGTGTGGATAAACCTCAGTCGTTAGATCCAAGGGTGGATAGAGCTCCACCATAGAATTTGGGGGTGGAAAGAGGTTTCGAGACTCCGAGACTTTGAACCTCCATGGAAGATTTAGACCTGTACAAGGATGTCGAAGGGTTGAAGGCTCTATATCCATGAAGACCCAATATATGTTCCTTGTAACCCCTCCCTTCGCAACCACATCATTGTTAGAGGATGACGATTGGGGTCACGACAGTGCCATGTCAGATGGTAAGAGGGAAGTGAAACCATGTGGTGAAGGGGGTGGCCATTGGCTAATGACACCCAAATTACTTCGGAAAGACATAAATTTCAAACCAGAGCTCGACTTTAGACAAGGTTGTAGTCGTAGGAAAGCTCTCGGTGAGCATAAGGCGATGGTTTTATCATTCGATCAATTCAGGGAGTTGTAGGAAATAGAAAAAATTCATAATCCCATCCCTTAAAAGGTTACTTAGGGGGTCGGGTGTGTGGAATCTATAAATGATGGGCCTGTGACCTGTCTATTTCACCAACATAGATTCTTTGCAGAATTTATATTTTGTTCTTTGTTCTTTGGGTTGTTTACTACTTGGTTTTGATTGCTTATGGTCGCTAGAACGATTCCAACTAAGTTCCCAAACCGTTTCCAAGACCAACAATGAAGGAAATGTTGAGTGGATAGAGTTAATCATCCAACAGTGGAGAAAAATGCTAAGGGGGGAAATTAAGTCAACCATTAGTGAATAAAATATTATTTGGATGAATTTGGTAGCTCAACAATGGATAAAAAACACTTAGGGTGATTTTAAGGAATCGACATGAGATACAAATGACTAGGGGTGAATTTATACATCTGACATCATAGAAAAATGACCCCGGGCAAGTTTATACACCTTACATCAGAGAAAAATGACCTGGGGCGAATTTAGACACTTAACATCAGAGAAAAATGACCTAGGGGAAAGTATAAGGTTCCCAACAATGATTAACTCTGACCAANTCTGTTTAGAAAAGGAGAAATGTTAGTAATGGTTTTTAAATGAATTTGGGGGAATAATACTTTGGCTTCTGTGTTGGTTGGAAAATCCTCAAGGGATTTCCCAAGGACTGAACCATAAATATAGATTCGGGACAGACTCTACAAGACTGTTATGAACTTGTCAATCCCTCAAAATTCCTTTTCCTATTATATAATTTGAGTTCTATAGACTAAAGGTGCTACGTCCAATCTTCATTTTCCATGTGACCTAGGGCCTGAAACCACGAGCCTAGCCAATTCTCGATTAAGACTTTGAAGCATAGCCTTATGGGGCATGTAGAGGTTCCAGGTGACCATAAGATCGAAGCCACAATGTTATTACCTTTAATAAGGGCTCATTGCCTTGATCCCTTGAGTCACTAGGAGTTCCATATGACCAGGGGGGCCAAGAACAATGTGCTACATGAAAAATGATCCAAATATTACCCAGAGAAGACCTTTTGAAAATGGATCATGCTATCGTAGTCATCCATTTACCCTTCGGGGGATATCATAACCATCAGATCGAGTAAAACTTCTCAGCCATTTATCTAAGGTTCCTTCTATTACCCTTCCTGAGCTTTAGATACAAGCTATGGCCCTTCGACGTTGTCCCACTCCGAGCGTGAAAGAGTTAGAAGCGACCATAATTCCTGAATGTCAAAATCGTGAACCAACACGATCCCTTGATCTAGGGATCCTTCAGGATCTCTCTTAACCATTAGATCGAGTATAGTGGAAGGATAGAGTAAATGATACTATTAACTGACAACAAGTAGTCATCTCCACTTTATGACCCCTTCGCTCTTCAAGGAATCGAAGGGTTAAGAACGGTAAGCATCACGAACTCATAAATTCCCAAAGTGGAGAAATTCTACTAACCATCATATTGAGGGGAGGAAATCAAGAGCGATGTGGATCGTATATAGAGGATCCGTTGGGATATTTTCTCAACCATTCGATAAACTAGTGGGAGGAAAACGTAAGTACTCCGAAAAAGTCTTGCTTCGAGAGATGTAAGGTTCGAGTTGTGAAACCCTCCCAAAGGCCAAAGTCCAGAGTACATGGAGAGGATTTTCGAAACATCAGGACTTTGGGACTTTGAGGATCTGGGAGAGTCGAGGATATAAGAGGGTGTGTTAAACACCAAAGTGTCGAAGTTCCCTTGTTGTAGTGTCCTTCTCTGATTGGATGGGAACGTGTACGATATGGTGATATGGCATGCTTGGATGGTTCGACGTGGCGTCATGGGATTGGATGTGAATTAGGTTTGGGACCCCCACCCCTCTCATCAAGTCTAAGCTATGGGTTGAGTGTGGATAAACCTCAGTCGTTAGATCCAAGGGTGGATAGAGCTCCACCATAGAATTTGGGGGTGGAAAGAGGTTTCGGGACTTCGAGACTTTGAACCTCCATGGAAGTTTTAGACCTGTACAAGGATGTCGAAGGGTTGAAGGCTCTATATCCATGAAGACCCAAGATATGTTCCTTGTAACCCCTCCCTTCGCAACCACATCATTGTCAGAGGATGACGATTGGGGTCACGACAATGCCATGTCAGATGGTAAGAGGGAAGTGAAACCATGTGGTGAAGGGGGTGGCCATTGGCCAATGACACCCAAATTACTCCGGAAAGACATAAATTTCAAACCAGAGCTCGACTTTAGACAAGGTTGTAGTCGTAGGAAATATCTCGGTGAGAATAAGGCGATGGTTTTATCATTCGATCAATTCAGGGAGTTGTAGGAAATAGAAAAAAATCATAATCCCATCCCTTAAAAGGTTACTTAGGGGGTCGGGTGTGTGGAATCTATAAATGATGGGCCTGTGACCTGTCTGTTTCACCAACATAGATTCTTTGCATAATTTATATTTTGTTCTTTGTTCTTTGGGTTGTTTACTACTTGGTTTTGATTGCTTATGGTCGCTAGAACGATTCCAACTAAGTTCCCAAACCGTTTCCAAGACCAACAATGAAGGAAATGTTGAGTGGATAGAGTTAATCATCCAACAGTGGAGAAAAATGCTAAGGGGGGAAATTAAGTCAACCATTAGTGAATAAAATATTATTTGGATGAATTTGGTAGCTCAACAATGGATAAAAAACACTTAGGGTGATTTTAAGGAATCGACATGAGATACAAATGACTAGGGGTGAATTTATACATCTGACATCATAGAAAAATGACCCCGGGCAAGTTTATACACCTTACATCAGAGAAAAATGACCTGGGGCGAATTTAGACACTTAACATCAGAGAAAAATGACCTAGGGGAAAGTATAAGGTTCCCAACAATGATTAACTCTGACCAA
>JZKD02S2044526.1:44348-54350 GCA_000966675.3 Picea glauca | reverse complement strand
TTCTTAGCAAGGATGAGGTCAATCCTTGTCTTCCATGCTCTGAAGTTGGAGGCTCCTTCTAGCTTGTTCTCAGACTTCATAGAGTTTGTCATGGCTTTCTTGACTTGGTCAAACCATAGATTTGACCAGAAATCCAAACTTCATGTCTTGGCCTTTAGAGTGTACCAGAAGATGCGTTGGGCTATGGCGCACTGATCTATCCAGATATTAGGTCAATCTCGTCACTTAAGGTGTCTCAACAAGAGGCTTAGGGTTTCTGCAACTGCTACTGTTGGTAACCCTAGCTGCAGTGATTTTGGAAGATGCTCCTGCTAGTAACCCTAGCAGTAGTTCCTCAACGAGCTCAATATCTAGCAGCTATGTTTCCTTCCAATGTTTTAGGTTGACTGAAGGGGTGTGGTCCCATAACATGTTAGAATATATAATATGATGTGCTCGTTTTACCATGACGATACCCTCGTCTCCCAACCACAGGTCGAAGCCTCCCTCCGAGCACCTTAACCTTGACTTGAGAATTCCTCCGGAAGAAAACCCTAGGCTAGATAGACAAACAAAGAGCAACGCATCTCTCCCCAAGGATAGTGCATCACAAAAAGATGATCAGATAGTTCAAACCCTATCTAAGAGATATCCAAGCCAAATACTGAAAGTTGTTGCTGCTGCAGCTGCACCTGCAACTCTCCTCCAAACCTGCACACCATCTACACCTGCAGTGCGCACCAACTGGGAAAACTGCAATCCTGAGATGTGACAAATGAGAAACTGGCACCCTGTATTTATAGTAATCCTGCCAGTTTACTGGGGCTGACTTCTCCTTCTGGGTATGTGTCTGTTCAGTATATTATTATTAATTCTGGCCGACTTCTTCTCTTGGAGGCTAATAGCCTAATATAAATTATATTCTTGAGCCGAAAAGGCTTCTAGGGTTATTATCCAATTCATTAGGGTTTCTCTTTCTTCCCAAAGTCTTCTATTCTCGTCAGATTCACATGTAGAGGTAAATACCTCCCGCAGCTACCATAATATTAACACCATGCATGTCTGATTATGTCCATTTTTCTATTATTGTTTTCAATAACATAGCATCTGACTCCATTAAAAAATTGAAGCACTTTTTTGATTGGCTTTGAGGTTTCAGGAGTACTTAGAAGAGTCTTCTCTGCGAATAGTATGACCAATGGATTTGCAAAGAGTGGCTTGGGAGTCAATGCCTCCTCAAGCTCACTTATTATGTTCTTCAATCTAATGGTTTGCAAGTGCATCTCTTATGGAATGATGTAATTTCATGAGGGAAGATGGTCCAACTCCTAGGACATCCATGACATCACTTGATCTATAAACCACCTTTATGTTTTTGAGACTGATCTCGTCTATGTGCAATTTCCTTTCATGCTTGTTGTATTGAGTATTGTGCAACATCAAGGAGTGATTCTCAAACAACATCGGTTTTTCTCTTGCAAGCTCCTATGTAATATTCTTTCTTCTTGTAGTTCTCTAGGATACTCAGTCGGGTAACTCTGTACCATTGATATGCATATCATCAACATCTCCTAGAATTCCTAGATCTTGCAAATTCTCTATGTTTGGAATTTGTTTCCTTTTTTTCCATGAGACTGCGTGTCTGCATTCAAGATTGACATGGCATGGTTTCTCTCAACCATCACCTCCAACACATGCGTCATTACTCTCTTGTCTATTTAGATTCTTCTATTGTGTTCTTTGTCTATATGAGGAGCTCCTATGTGCCTAGGGATTGGAGGAAGATTGCACATTGGTAGTGCTTTTCCTCCTTTTTCTTTCTTTTCTTTAACTTTCGTATTTCATCTTATTTATGTTGGAAAGTGCTCATTGCATCCTCTTAGTCTCTAAACTTTTTTTTTATTGAGTGAGTATCCCTAGTCCCTATCCCCTCATTTTTCATGATTTTTTGTCAAAACTTTGTTTTTACCTCTTGGCTTGGAAGATCATTTTTGAATCTTTATTGCACTTTTTAAATTATTTTTGAAGGTTTTAAAGTTTAGGATCTGATATGATAATTTTTTGTCACACCACTTGTCATTTAATTATTTGAATTTTAAAATTTTGCCAAGTTAGAAAAGGCGTTGCAAGAATAGCGCTATTCCTACAACGTCAGGAATAATCATTGTTTTGCATGCGCCACCCTGCCCAGATTATGTCCTAACATTTCAAATCATGATTAGAGGATATGCATACTTCTATATGATCTATTTTGGGTTGCTATTTTTATGACAACCGCTATATACGAAGGATTGAGTTATACTCTCCATACCTGCATCAAATCAACACGTCCGATTATCACGAATAAAATCATCACCTTCCTATTTTAGTATGTCTATTATTTTATTCAGGGATTGTAGACAAAGTGATAAATTCTAGTCTTTAACAATTCTCAGGAATTGAATATTTGACCATCAATATTCTCAGAATTTTCTACAGGATCATATCAATGACTTGGCACCCAAAAAGAGTGGCCAGATAATTAGACTAGATCCCGAAGGCACATAATTGCTCGAAGCATTCCCTCATATGGCACAAAAATTCAAGGATGTTTGTTGGTTCGACTTTTTCTCAACATTCTAGGGGCATGACGAACATATATCGATGACGTTTGAACAAAATTTTGATGGCTTTGAATATGTGGTTGGCAAACTTCTTATGCATGCGACATAACATTCTATCACTAAATACTGCAAATTTCCAGTGTATGGGGAAAGATGGTGGAAGAAGAAGAATGTGGTCATGGAATTTGTAAATCAGTTTCTAATTCTAGAGAAGAAAAACCCTAACTGGAGCAAGGGTATACCACATAGTTAGGTAAGGAAAGAATGGCACACTGTCTTGCTACTTATCCACAAGTACATTACATGTGAAGGGAGGTTTTCCTTGGTTTATCTCTATCATATCAGACTGTTGATTCATATAAATGGTGATTACCCTCTTAACTTACCCCATTTTATGTTAAAATGTTTATCCAAGATGTCTAAGAGGATCCAATCCCATCTTGCTACAACAAAAAATAGTCTTTTTCATTAAGGTTTGATTAGAACATTAGTATTCTTCTCCTTAAATGAAGTTCAACGATCTTGGGATTGGTTAATCCAATCCTGAAAACCAGATTTATGGTCAACTAAATCCAAAACTGTCAAGGGGAATACATTTGTAAAGGAGAAATAGACTTCTCAAGTCACTAGAGTCTTAATAAAATAAGAGTCACCTGCAACTAGGGTAACTCGGGCTAGCAAGAGAAAATTACAAACCCAACAAGCTATTAGTTATTTTCCTATAGGTGAAGATCATGAGAAAGGCACTACTAGTCGAGGTAAGAAGCCTAAAACGAATGAAGACATTGATATCTATCCTGATCTAGATATAAAGAGGGAAATTGGTGAATATGAGGATTACACCACAAGCCCAGTTCAGACTCAGTCAAATAGAAACAAGAATCTATAGGTAAGAAGAATACAAAGGGTAAAAAACAGACCAAAAAGCAAACACCTGTACCTAAATTCCCTAGGAGGAATTTCACCAGAGCTACCAATAAATTTAGACTGAATTCAAAATAAATGTTTCACCCTTCCATCAAGAAGGAGAATATTATAATTATAGAATATAATTCAGAGGATTCTAAGAAGGAGATTAAAAAACAGGCAATGACATCTTCTTTACAAAGAACAGAGAAAGAATCTGAGGACTTGAAGAAGAAACAAGAAAAAGAAAAGAATATTGCATAGTACTACAGAAGACTCGTGACCAGAGAAACTAAAAAATTAGCTTCAGTATCTAAATCTGTGTTCAAGGGCACATATGCAACTTATGATGACAAAAATGATCTTTTTTTTTCAGAACCAGACCAGATGTAAGATCTTCCAGAAACCAAAGATTTTGATAGCATTGAGGATGAAGATCTTAGTTTTGGACTATCTTCAAAATATGTTATTAAATTAAGAAAACCTCAAGCTGTTATAGATCCAAATTTACCTGCCTCTGTAGAGGAATATCCATAATTTAAAGTGAAAGAAAGGAAGGAAAAAGACAGATTAAATGAGCTGCAAAGTAAGATAAAGAAATTGAAGAAAGAGAAAGCTTTTGTTGATCAATGGAATTCCAAAAAACAAGAAAAGATATAAGATTTTAAAAGGAAAATAAATGAACAGAAGRCATTTATTAAAGAGGTAAGAGAATCCAATATCAGGTTATATTGGCATAATGTTGTGTTAACAACCAAGCTTAAACATAGAGACACCAGGGCTAGTGCAGTCATCATACCATGATGATTCATTAAGATTTTGCTTCATTTTTGTTTGTTCGATGCTTTTTCTCAGGAAGTAAAGATGAAAAGTTTGATTCATAATGCTTGATTCAAATGAAACTTTTGATATCTCGGATGGAACAAATCAACAAGATAGGGTTCCAATTTTTGTGGGATTTGCCAGTTTTATAAAGCTATTTCCTAATATATATTTGGATTGACTATTGAGCCCTCTACTATATAGGCATTATAAGTGCTCGTTTGAGATAATATTCCTAGGATATAGGCATTAACATGATCCTATTAGAAAATTGTAAACTAGAAAATAGGATCTACAGGAATACTCTGTGTACTTTAAATAGGCACAAGAAAGATTGTATGAGGGTCGATAAGTTGGGCATTCAAGGAATTTTATTTTTTTTAAATCCATTGTAAGACAATTTATATTCCATGTTGATACTAAATGGAAAATACATGTTGATGGTCAGATCCTCTTTCATATATTATTCTAATTATTTTATTACTTTAAGTCTTTTATTTTGTTGCAATGCATTTGATTTCTTGATTTTAAGTAACACACTAAAAACTTTGTTGTTTTTGTTTATTATCAATATTGTCTTCAAGTACATGTTCTTGTTTCTCAATGATATTTTGAAATAAGAAATCCATATGGAGTTGACAAACTAGATACTCTCATATATTCCCTTCTTTATTCACATTATTTTCTGATCTATTAAGGTGACTACCATTTACTAAATCAATGGGATGCTTTCTTGCTTTTACATTTGAGTTATGTGTTTATTCTTGAATCCTTGAACAAACTTTCAACCACTTTCTAAAAATCTATTTCAAAACCCTTCATAAATACCATTGCAATAGCTTGATGATGCCATAGCTTTCCCTCTCACAGTCAAGTGGAACCTTAGGGACTAGCATCTTTTGGCGTTGTTGGCGGGGATGAAGGAACACATATATTTTCCCTGGGAGAATGATAGAGATCATATCCAAATCTTTATGGTGGCCAAGATTTTGGACATTTACATGAGACAATGTATTTTTCACCTGGTGACTCCTATGTAGTAATTTTGGCTCCTAAAATAGAAGGAAAAGGACCTAAAATTCCTCCAACTTCCTCATCCTCTACAAAGAACCAATTATCCAGAAAAAAACCCAAATCCCAAGCCTGTTGCAGCAGTACCAAACCCTGAAAATCTATTGAGAAAACCTAAAATCATTCCTGGACAGTCCTCTCTTTCAAAAGGAAAATTTTCTTCTACTAGTACTCAAGTACAGTCTTCTAAAACATTCAAACTCACACCAATTGAATAAGTTATTCCTGAGAGTGAAACACAACCTATTGTTAAGCCTACTACTATTTCTTTTCCTTCGACTATCTTAGAATTGAATTTAAATCAATGGAAATTGTTTGCTGAGCTCATTGAAGAAGAAAAAAAAAATAATTTACCTGTAGCTGAAGCTTTGAAATATTTTACCAAAGATATTAAAAGTGAACCTGATACACTCTCATCATCACCTCAGTTCTTTTCTTTTGAAGAGAATAAACCACACTATTATTCCTTTGAAAATCCTCTTTTTCTGGCACCTTCAACCTACTTTGGTCCAGAAAAGAAACCTATGTTTTCTGAAGATCAAAGACTTACATAAGTTCAGTTAATTTTCTCCACTCAAGGAACTATCTCTATTTCTACATCACCAGTTTTGCTCACTCCTACAATCCAAACACCATTTGTTGAAAATATGTCTGTAAATAGAATGGATGCAACTGTTGTAGCTAGATATGCACCATTAAACCTGCCACAAGTCCTGTATGGTTTCCCACCTATTGATTATATGAATTATTTTCCAAGATTCAATGGAGAGGGAGAAGTCACTACTGAAGAACACTTAAACTCATTCTACAATTTTGTAGATAATTTTAATGTGGAGCATGCAGATGTTTGGATGAAACTTTTTGTGCAAAGTTTAGATGGCGAGGCAAGGAAATGGTTTAGAAGCATTCTTCCCAATTCAATTGTTGATATTGATGCATTGGATGATACATTTTTAAGACACTGAGTGGATAAGAAAGACTACTTATATTACATCACTGAATTTGGTGCTTTGAAAATAAATCAAGTCGAATTTATATTTGATTTTATTAAAAGGTTTAATAAAATGTATAGTAAAATTCTAGATGAAATCAAGCCCACAAAAACATCATCCAAAATTACTTTTTCTAATGCCTTTGAGGTTGATTTTTCTCTGTTGTTGAGAGAAAGGAGGTCTGCTACTTTGATTTTGATGCAAGAAGAAACCATTGAGGTAGAATCCAACATACTAGCAACAGAGAAGTTGAAGTCCAGGGGTGATAGAGACAGGAAAAAATAGAAAGAAGAACTCCCTTCTTCTTCTCATACAACATCTGATTCTAAGATGGATGAAATGGCCAAAATGTTGAAAACCTTGACATATGAAATGGCTAGGATGAATATGGAAACAAAACAACCTATCATACCTACACAAGAAGGTGGATACAAAAATCCTAACTAGTTTAGGAGGCCTAACAATGTCCCTCAAATATTACCCAGAGAAAGGAGAAATCAAGAAGATCATAAAGTTTTGCCTCCTTTTCAAAATAATGCAGTGGAAGAAGTTGAAGAAGTGGAGAACACTGAATATGATCCCATAATGCATTTAAATGATACATAATTACCTCCTACTCATTTGACACAACAATATTATCAATATTCTCTTATAATAAATCAGTTTGAAGAAGGGGATGCTAATGGAATTATACAGAAAGAACCTAAAAGGAAAAAATATGATTTTAGGTCTAGATCAAACACACCTAAAATGGATATACCTATTTCAACCAAGAAGGCTAATGCTCAAGTTAAATCAGGAGTGAGTAAAGAAAGTTCAGGGGTTAAACTGATCAGCAACCAAAACAACCTGTCAAGGTTAGTACTACAAAGGTAAAGGAAACTGAGAAGCTTCTTGAAGATGAAAAGCCTGCTATAATCATTGGACCTCATATTGAAGACATGACTGATGATTCTCCTCCTTTCTACATATCTTTGAACATTCATGAAAAAATAGTGCATAATTGTTTAATGGATTAGGGAGCTTCACACAATGTCACGTTAAAAGTGGTAATGGATGAATTAGGTTTAGACATCACTAAGCCTTATCTAGACCTATATTCATTTGACTCTAGAAAAGTTAAATGTTTGGGAGTCATTAAAGACATGGTTATTACTTTATCTCAGTTACATATGAAAAGTGTGGTGTTGGATGTAATTGTGGTTGACATACCTCCTAAATTGGGGATGCTTCTGTCAAGATCATGGGCTAAAAAAGTTGGAGGCACACTACAAATGGATCTCAATTATGCTACGATGCCTGTGTTTGGTGGAGAACATCGAAGGCTGTACAGGGAAGTAAGGTTGGCTTACTTGATAAGTGATCATGAAAATCGTAGTAATCATCCCATATATGTTGTAGAAGATGAACCTGACTCTTCTATTTTTCACATTGGTGATCAGATAGATAAAACAACAATAAGAAAAATGATACCTATAGTTGAAGACAATGGAGAAAATTTAGTCTGGAAAATGTTCTTTGATGCGGCTTGTTCAAAAGAAGGCTTTGGGGCTGGGATTATTTTTATTTCTCCTACCAAAGAAGTTATTCCTCTGTCATACAAACTAGAATTTGATACAACCAACAAAATCAATGCATATGAAGCTTTGCTGTTAGGATTGAAAGTTGCTAAAAATATGGGCATAGATAAAAATTTTGTTTTTGGATATTCGAAGCTTATCATCCATCAAATCAAAAACATTTATCAGACCAAACAACAAAGGTTAAAGAAATATATAAATGAGGTGTGGGATTATGTTGATAATTTCATTTTGGCCTTCATTATCACTTTTGTACACAAGAATTTGAATCAACACATAGATTCTTTAGAACTTGCAGCCAGTAATTTCAGAACTCCAATATTTCCCAATTTAAAATTTGTGATTGAGGTAAGACATAGACCCTCAATACCAAATAACATAAAAAATTGGCAAGTTTTTAAAGATGACCAGGAAATTCAAAGTTTCTTGGAGACCATTGATGATTTTTCTAATATTTCAATAGATCAGGATAATGAAAATGATGATGTGGAAGTTCATGATACAAATGTCCTTCAAGACATTGTTGTTGGTCACAAAATCATTGAGTTGAAAATGAATCATCTACCAACAGGTTTGGTTCCACTTGAGAGATTATTTGATAACAATGATTTTTCAATAAAAGCTATTATTCAAACATAGGAGTCTGGTGTAATAGATTGTGATATCAGTCCAGATTAAAATCCCAGGATGGCGAAATTATCCAGAAAACTGTTAGAAAAATAGAGAAACCAGTATGTTAATTTGATGAAATAGGTTTAAGATGTATTTGCCTCGTCTTATGAAGACCTATAGGTTTTTGATACAGAAATTATGCAACACAAGATTCCTTTAAATCCTATATCCAAACATTTTAAGAAAAAATCTAGACAATTCAATCCATTGTTGCTACCTATAATAGAAAAAGAACTAAAAAGGTTGTTGGATGCTAAAATTATAGTACCACTGAGATACTCATAATGGGTAGCTAATTTAGTACCTGTCAGGAAAAAGAATGGAGATATAAGGCTTTTTGTAGACTCCAGAAATCTGAACAGATGTTCTCAAAAGGACAATTATCCATTACCTAAAACATATCATATTTTACAAACAATAGTAGGGGCAAAGAGGATCTCTATGCTTGATGACTATTCAGGGTATAATAAAATATCAGTAATGGAGGAATATAAGAATAAAACAACTTTTACCACTCCATGGGGCACTTTAATGTATGAAAATATGTCGTTTGGATTAATGAATGCATGAGCAACATTTCAAAGAGCTATGGATATTGCATTTGTTGGTGAGAAAGAAAGATTTATGGGTATTTATCTTGATGATTTTACTGTGTTTTGAACCTCGTATGAAGAAAACTTGCATCATTTGAAGCAGACATTTGAAAAATGTAGGAGGTATGGTATATCATTAAATACTAAAAAATCTCATTTTTCCATGGAAGAAGGAAAAATTTTAGGACATATTGTTTCACCAATAGGAATCAAGATAGATCCTGAAAGAGTAAAGGCCATTCAATAGATTGACATTCCAAGAAACAAGAAGTCTATCCAATCCTTCATAGGTAAAATCAAAATTTTAAGAAGATTTATACCAAATTTTGTCAAAATCATCAAGTACATTACTGATATGTTAAAGAAGGATGTGGAAATAAAATGGATACCAGAAGCCAAAGAATCATTTGAAAAAATTAAGCAGACTCTTATTCAGGCACCTTTCCTCATCAACCCTAATTACTCCAAGGAGTTTTTGATTTTTTCATTTGCTTCTGAAGACACTATAGTTGTTGTTCTCTTACAAAGAAATGATTAGCGGTATGAGAAACCTATCTCTTTATTTGGCAAGACTCTCAGAGATTCTAAACTAAAATATGATATTATGGAGAAACAAGCATATGCTCTGGTAAAGGCTTTAAAATCTTTTAGGGTATATGTTCTACAATCTGAGATTACTGCATATGTTCCAAATAGTGCAGTTAAAGAAATTTTGGTCCAACCTGATTGTGAAGGAAAGAGGGGAAAGTGGATAACTAAAATTATGGAATACAATATGACTATA
>JZKD02S2044526.1:0-27480 GCA_000966675.3 Picea glauca | reverse complement strand
TGAACCTATTTGGCATTAGTAAATGTAACTATTAGTCAATATTTTTGTAATAAAAAGTAAGTATAATATAACATATTTTTAGATGCTTCCAAAATTTTACCTGGTTTGTGCACTTAAGCAATAGTTTTAGATCGTCAAAAAGCTTATTTTCTTTTAATGGTGCAATGAATTTTGATCGGTTTGTGCTAGTATATTTGAAGTTGTTTCTTTTCATTTCACAATGTTTCTGAATAACAACATGAAAAATTCTTTCTTTGAAAGATGCTCCTCAATTAAAACAATTTCTACTGCAAATGTTGGGAATAATTGTAGCTACACTTTAAGAAAGACACACATTAATTTTCATTTTTTCTTTAGAAAGTACATGGAAGGAAAATAAATATTTTTTAATATMAATGTTTGGATGGAAATAGCCTTACCATTGCCTTATCGTTTTCTGAATTGYGATCTTTGATTTCCAATGTATATTGTGTGCCTAATTTCTTTGCACTGGTGACAATTGCACCTATTGTTCCAAACACATATTGTTCTATTGTTGCTAAAAGTATTGTGATTGATGTGTTTGGTATGAATTTGTATTCTTGACAAACATGTGTTATGTTTTCTATTCTAGTCTCTTGTTCCACTAGAAAAATACATTAAGCTTTACCATGATCATAATTGGTTATGGGTGCAATTTTGAAATTTGTAATACAAATGACTTTCCTTGGTAGAAGTTTTGCTTGATGTTTTTTCAATAAAATTAGCGTGAACATTCAAGGTTATTGTAAACTCACCTTTGGCATCTGTTAAATTTGCTCGCAAAATATCCTTTGACTTTCCTGATTTGTCAAGTATTTTTCTCTATGTCACAACAACATTTCCATCGAAAACTTGTCCGACCTTGCAACTAGTCAACTCTTCAATGTTTATTGGGACATAATGATTTGTAAATTGTCATGGATATTTCACTGGAATAGTTAGTCACAACAAATCTAATAAAATATTGAAATCTTTACTAATAAGGTTATTTTTCCTTTAGATATACAAAATATTTAGTTACAGATTTTATGCTTATGCGTGAAATAGATAAAGTGCATAAAAGAGATAACATTAAAATTCAATCACACAATCCAGAAATAAACACAAGATATGACCTGGAAAACCCAATATGGGAGAAAACCCAGCTAGAAGGTGATGATGCTCTGCTCTATTTTCTTAGGTATATAAATGATGCAAGTACAAAGAAAGAGGCACTCTCTGTGGAGTTACCTTTGACATGTGGCCTGTATGGATGATAAAAAATATCTCCTCATTTGTTACTCTCATAGAATACCAATCTAAGATGTTTTTCTCAACTATGGAACACGATACAATGCAAAATACTGGAACCCCTTCTCCTCCCAGTGGCCTGATATTTAACATAG
The DNA here is from genome assembly GCA_000966675.3 of Picea glauca. NCBI lineage: Eukaryota > Viridiplantae > Streptophyta > Pinopsida > Pinales > Pinaceae > Picea > Picea glauca. The sequence continues at coordinate 26,074 of JZKD02S2044526.1, read as the reverse complement.
CCCGATAGCCATCTAGGGGTAGGATTTTGACTTCCTCAACCCTCAATTGTGATAGGCTTTTGGACCATCGAGAATATTCTAGAAATTACATATCTGGCTAGCCCCATATGTGTGAGTAACGAGGGATGATGTGGCATCCTCTCATATCATGGTGGTCAACACAGTAGGTCAACTTGCGAGAGGCATAATTTTTGCATACGAGCTCTGATTGATGTGATTTTTGCATCGTTGGAAAGGTATTTATCTGTAGAATAGAATCATGGGGTTCAAGATATGCTAGGAAAGTTTAAACCAAAAAAATTCTATTTGATTCCTCAAAATGGCCCCAAAAGGTTATGGACCCCAATTTTCCAAACCGGGACCTGCCACTAAAATGGCCCTGCAAGCTTATTCCTCCATATTTTCCACTCTAAAATCATCGAGGTAAATGAAAAATAATATAATGATCCAATATAGATCATGGAAGATTTTTTTTTTTTTACCTATACCTGTCAACCAAATACAAGTCAACATATGAATGCTGGAAGGAGATCTTTGAATCCATATTTTGCAATCTCTACCTTTTTCCTTATATTCTGAATGTTGTTTTTTTTTGTTTGTTTGTCTTCACCGCTTATTCTCATGTTGTTATGGTCCAAACAATGTCTTTTATATCAGATCAAGATCTAGAGAATCTACATATATAGCATGAAGAAAATTGTATGTTAGGAAAAAGTGAAAGAGAAACAATATAATTATATTCAGAAACACATTTTTGAAATGTTTAAAGAGGAAAATTTCAAACAAACAAATCGATTAGAAAATTTGAATTTCTAGTAAAGGAACCAATCTCAAGTTGTTTAAGACTGTGTCTGAACTAGCAATTTCCAAAAGAGACATTAATAATATAAACCATCTAGGATTTATAACTTATTGCATTGCCATCAAACATTTATCCATAACATCAATCTTCAATATTCAAGTTTCAATAGAAGAATTTGTCACCAAAAAACAGTAATTGATAGCATCAAGCATCCAATGAAACATGCCATAATCAATGAACATTTGTAATATGCAGTCAATAGTTGAAACTCCTTTTGTGAAATAAAAAAATATTAAAAAAAATAAATTATATTAATAGTATTGATAACATAATTACTATAGAATTCATTTTGAATGGAACTTAAAACATAGTTCATTGGTAAATCCTATTGAACACTCAAAGCATCAATTTAGATCTACAAACAACCTCAACTAAATGAAAAAAAATATGACCATCCCGTTAATAAAATATGGTATTTACACTTTTGTAATAGTATGATCAAGCACATTGAGGAATTTGGGAGACTTATGGCTTCTTCTAGATAGAATAGAAATAAATAATATATGATTCTCTATTATGGTGAAATTGTTAGAAAAATAGGATCGCAGAGAAATAAAATAAAACAAATGTGGAAATAAAACACAGAATATACACAATGAAATAGAGACACAGATATACGTGGTTCACCCAGTGTGGGCTATGTCCACCAGAGAATTTCTAGGTCCTTCATTTATTATTATCCATCAAATGAATGGATACAACCTACAAGACACCCACTATAATTTCCTCTTCTTTCTCTCACAGTCGCCTCTCTCAGAATACAATATTCACTCTCTGACTCTCAACCAAAATACAATTCCTCATAAAAGAGGGTTGCCTTTTGGGGAAAAAAAAAAAATTAACAAGACTTCTATTGACAGATATGCGACCTTATAATGAAAGGTCCAAATCGACTATAAAATTACAATATTTTACAAGGAAAGTTTCCCAAAATTTTCTCTTCAGGGGTGCGAATGTGGGGGGGAAATCCCCCCTACACCTCGTCTGGAAATGGGGTCCAAACACAGTTGAAACAAGAACTTTGAATTGGGAAGATAATAATTCTCCATAACCAAAAGAAATCACTAGAATGGTAGCATGGAAGACTTTTCTTGTGAAATCAAATTGGTGTTGCAATGAATAAATGAAGCACATAGAGTGAAGTGGAGTGGTGAAGGTAAAATATGAAACTATGTTTTCATTTTTATACACAAATTAGTGTACCAAGTTACTTGACATGATAGGTTACCTAAACAATTGAAGCACCAATGTATGATCAAGTAGATTGCGGAATTTGGGAGATTCATGTCTCTTTCTAGATAGGCTAGTAATAAAATTTGTTTGAGTGAAATTGTTAAGAAATAGAAAAAGGATTAGAAACATAGTGGGAATTTTTATTATGGATTTGTATGTTAATTATTGTGTCTATTAGGTGTTCATCAATATAATAGTATTGACGTCTTGTCAAGGATATCAAGTTTCTCTGATATTAAATTTTATTGTTTGGTCTTACTATGTTTCCAAACATAGGGTTAACATAATAAATCTATCTTACTAGGTTTTAGAAGAAGCTAATAAGACAATGAATATCAACACTTTTGAGGAGGAAATTTAAAGCTCCATTAGATAATATGTAACAATGATAGATTGACAATTAATGACTAGCATATTTTCATGGAATACTTTGCTTGTGAAAGGAGAAGGTTGTTGCAAAGCATAAATGGAGCACACAGAGTGAARTGAAGTGGTAAAAGTAAAATATGAAACTATGTTTCCACTTTTATACAAAATTTAGTGTACCAAGATACTTGACAAATTAGGCTACCTAAATAATCAAAGTACAAATGCATCATCAATAACATTGAGCAATTTGGTAGACTCGTTCCTCCTTCTTGATAGCCTAGTAATAAAATATATATGATTCTCCACTACAGTGAAGAAATTACTTTGAACCATTTATAAACAAATTTGATAATAAATATTATTGATATAGACCAATGCATTTCTATATAGGGAAAGAAACAATGTATCTGTTATTAGGCAAGTACATTAAATATGTTTTATACTATATGTTTACGATTTTCTGATGTGAAATATGAAAAGTAATACAATTCGCTTTATATAAAAGATCAATAGACTATAAGATCTTGCTTTACAGTTGTCTTCTATTGTCAGTTGTATTTTCTCATTATACAAAGAAAAGCATTGAAGGATAAAGAGGTGGAGGTTGGGGGGGTGGGAATACATTAAATTAGAGTTAAATCTATTTTATGAAGTATCAATTTTACCTATGGAAGGGAGATATTCCAAGTATTATTCTATCTTTGGATTTTAAATAGAAGTTCAGATCCATTAGTCAATTATTCGGCTTCAAAATAGTTATCCCATGAATACATGCCTCATAGATAATGATGTGTTATGAAGGCCATCAATTCGGTTTGATATTAAATTTGATTGTTTGGTCTTACTGAGTTCCTATACATTGGGGGGAACCATACATTTTTGGAGAAACCATAAGCTAGGTATTTTGACAATCGCGTCCATAGCAGAGGACAACATGAGCACCATGGGGGGGGTAAGGGTACTCCCTCATACAAACAAGTAGTGGTAGACAGAGGGAAAGGGCCAAGGAGCATATTTTTCAAGGCACCAATGGCAGACACCTCAGGGTATGACCTGGGAAAAGGTCCGGAAAGGAACTAGGGAAAAAGTGAATGCATGGAAGAGGAAGCTACAGAAACATAGAACGAGACGCAAGACACAACGAAGACCAACCAGGCAGAAGGGTTCAACCCGTGCAAACCCAAATCAACACTGATACCCAAGTTGATATTGGAGGATCCATAGACGTAACTCTACAAAGATCATATGAAGGCACATGCGCTAATATGAAAATTTATGGGCTTGTGGCCCATTGAAAGAGCATTGTGCAATTGGATCAAATATCACTGGAAGCCGAATGGGGAAGTGGAGCTCCATCTGGGCTCTAAAGGTTTCTTCACAACAGTCTTCATAAACCTGGAAGATAGAGATAGAGTATTTGAAGGAGGTTCATACTTCCATGCATCAACAGGACTGTACATGCAGCCATGGAAGAAGAATTTCTCCGAGAAAAGGAGACCTTCTAAAAGGTACCGGTCTGGCTAAGACTCTATTCCCTACCTTTAGACTACGGGTTACCCTCTACTTTTGAAGAAATAGCGAATAAACTAGGGAAATATATAAAGACTGCAGAAGCCACCCTGAAAGGGAGATACACATCTTACGCAAGAATATGTATAGATATGGATGTGTCGAGAGCACTCCCAGAAGCCATAAGCCTCAAATTCAGGGATGAGGAATGGATCCAAAACATCGATTATGAACAGATCCCCTTCCGATGTAGAAGGTGACATGAACATGTTCACTTGATCAGGGAATGCCCTTTTAATAAAAAACAAAAAACAGAAAACCCAAAACCACAGAAGGATGAGGATGAGTTTGTTAAACCAAACCCCAAATGCAAAGCCAACAAAAACCAGAGCAAATCCCAAGCAGGAAATAACCCAGAGGTCCCGAATAAACTCGAAGGACGGGATAAAACCAACCAAGGGGGAAAATCCAATAAGGATACGAAAAAAGGTTAGGAAGTTGGAGAACAAACACAAAACGAGTCCACCGACCCACAAAATAACTAAAAGGAATAAGGAAGCTTCGCAACTCCAATGGAAGGAGAAATCAGAGATAAAAATACCCCCATGCAAGAAGAAGAGGGAGAGGCGTAAATGACACCAAGAGAAGTAGGAAAAAAAGATCCAGAACTCAGATACCTTGTGGAAAGGGAAGGGATAGATCTCACGAACATACTGGAGAAATGGAAAAGACAGGGAGTAGACAATGTACCAACAAAGCAACTTGAGCGCATCCAATACTTGTTCCTCCTAAGGGAGGAATCTAAAGCTAGAGGCCTAAAGTGTACACATGGGGAGATTGGACACCTAGGAGTTAAATCCGGCGAGGGACAACCACAACTCTCACCCAAGCAGACACGGAGGAAAAAAGGCAGGAAATCAAATAGTGTATCCCTGCAGGAGCTTGGAGCACTACTGATAAACTCGGGTAAGATAAAAAAAACTCTTCCCCAACTCCCCCCGCATATTTAAATGAAGGTTATAACTTGGAATATAAGAGGCCTAAAAAACCCAATAAATAAAAGCATCCTTAGGAATAGACTAAAACAGGAACAACCAGATCTCTGTTTTATTCAAGAGACCAAGTGTAATACAGACAGAATGGAAAAAATTAGTCAACAACAATGGCGCAAGTAAAAGATGGTGGCTATTGGAGGCCACCAAATGGTAGGAGGTATCCTTACCCTGTGTAACCCACAAGTACTAATCCTAATAGAAGCCGAAGTGACAAGGCATACCCTTACAGTCTGCATGAAACTCATTGGGAACACATAGGTGATTTTTTGCACTAATGTGTATGGACCCCAAATGTCAGAGGATAGGAGAGGAATGCTAAGAGACCTAGAAGATCTTAAAAACCACACCAACAACCTCCATTGGATCCTAGCCGGGGATTTCAACATCATCACGTCACTTGCGGAGAAAAAAGGAGGTACAAGAAGATTGGATAGAAACACAGAGGAGTTCTCAAAATTCATAGACACAACGGAGATGGTCGATCTGAAAACCAATAATGGCCAGTTCACCTGGAACAATAAGTGAATGAGCCAACATCAGGTAGAAACAAGACTCGATAGATTCCTAGTGTCATATTCAATCATTATGAAGGGGCTAACCTTAGATTGCAACATCCTTCCATGGGGGGGATCTGATCACTAGCTAGTGCAAGTGGAAGTAGGTTTCCAGGCCACACCAAAGAACATAGCTTTCACATTTGATAAATTATGGATTGAACACCCGACTTTCAAGGAAAGAATCAAACAATAGTGGCATGAGGAACAACCAGAGCAAGGGACAAGGATGTTCAAACTCTATAAGAAACTAAACCATATCAACTATAGGCTCAAGGAGTGGAACAAGGACACTTTTGGGAATATAAACCAAGAGAAGAACAACATTGAAGAAAAAATGAAAAAGCTCCAGGAAACCTTCATTTTGGAGGGCTACAATGAGGAGTGGAAAAAGGAGGAGATCAAGACGACCTAGGAATGAGATCAACGGTGCCAGCAAGAAGAAAGTCTTTGGAGACAAAATTCCCAGATCAGATGGCTAAAGGAAGGAGAATGAAACACTAAGTTTTTTCATAGAACAACCATGGCCAAAAGATCCCATAAAAAAATCCTAAAGATTAGGGAGCAGGATGGAATAGAAAGAGAGTCACATAAGGACATCGAAACAACTTTGGTAAATCACTTCCACGGGATAGCCCAGGAACCTAACCAAAATAGAACAAAGGCCATATAAAAGGTAATCGAGCATATCCCTTGCCTGGTAACAGAAGAACAAAATAATTACCTAAACAAGCCCATTGTGAAGGATGAAATATACCAAGCACTCTAGGAAATGCCCAATGGAAAATCCCCAGGCCTAGATGGTTTCATAGTGGAGTTCTTCAAATCCTACTTTGAAGTTGTCAAACATGACGTTTATAGGGTAGTGGAAGACTCTAGAAGGCCATCCTCCATTTTGAAAGCACTAAATGCTATAATGATTACACTTATCCCCAAAGAAAATGAATCCAAAACCCCTGATCGTTACAGAGCTATAGTGTTGTGCAATGTGGTGTATAAGATAATTTCCAAGGTTATAGATAATAGATTGAAACCACTCCTACCCACAATGGTCTCACAAGAACAGGCAAGTTTCTTGGAAGGACGTCAAATAATGGACAATATTATCCATGCCCATGAACTTATCCACACCCTGAAGCTTCAGAAAAGAGGGGGAATGATAATACAACTAGACCTAGCAAAAACTTATGACAAAATCAGCTGGCACTATATGGTTAGGTCCTTGGAATCCTTCGGCTTAGCCCAACACTGGATCAGGTGGATAGTCAACCTATTAACCACAACAAGATTCTCACTACTAGTAAATGGAGCCCTTGGCAAAAATTACTAGCCCATGACTCACGAGAGGCATCAGACAGGGAGACCCACGGTCCCCCTTCCTATTCATCCTAATGATGGAAGGTCTCAGTCGAAGCATAAAAAGTGCAACTGCAACAGGGGAAATAAAAGGTATAAAACCCTATGAGAATTGCCTGACTTCTACACACCAACAGTTCGTGGATGATAAATTACTTCATGGCATGCCCACAGTCAAGGAAGTGGAAGCCTACAAAAAAATCTTAGATGAGTTTGGGGAAGCCTCAGGGGTAGAGATAAACCAGTCCAAATCTATGATCTTCTTCTTTAATACCAACCCTACTATCCAAAGGAATTTGGCAAACATCTTGTGCTTTGAACACAAATACCTCCCAACTAAGTACTTGGGCATCCCCCTAATAGACAAATCTTACAAGATGTCAACTTGGGAAGGAATAGTCAACAAGCTACAAGACCGGGTAAAACATTGGACGTACAGATCCCTCAACCTAGCCAGAAGACTTATCCTAACCAAGTCAGTTTTTCAATCTATACCAACCTTTATGATGTCAGTTTTCCCAACCCCCAAGGGGATTCTACAAAAAATAAGAACCATACAAAGTGACTTCCTATGGAGAGGAGCGAAAATAAGGAAAAAATGGGCACTGGTGGCTTGGGAGAAGGTTTGTAAACCAAAAGGAAAAGGAGGTCTGGGGTTACATGACCTGGAAGTGACCAATGACACCTATGGGGAGAAACTCTGGTGGTGTTGGGTCAAAGAAACTACCACGGCATGGGTCAACCTATGGAAGACAAAGTATGCCCTGAACATTTGTGACCAGGACAAAATCCTCTTTGGAGGCACCAGGGAAGGTTCCACCATTTGGAACATAGCCTGGCGCAAGAAGACCTGGATCTAGACACACAAATTTTGGGAAATAATAAATGGCAGAATCATCTGATTCTGGGAGGATGCCTGGCAACAGGAACCTAGAATGCAAAAACCGGGCCGGGAGGAACTCCAACAGAAGAAAATGGTGCAAGGAAAAACCTGAGTCTACCATTAATGGAAACAAGAAATAGATCGCAACAAATGGAGAATCTAGAACACTCTTACCCCAAAGACTAGAGACCAGACCATCATAGTAGTAAAAGAGGTGGAGGAGGAATTGGGGAGATGAAAAATTGCAGTCACAGACATAAATGACCAGCTGAGATGGTGGAACAAAGCCAGCAGGGAATTCAATCTTAAGGAAGTACGACACTATATAGTGGACCAGGAACAAGAAGACTCGACACATCAATGGGACAAGCTCTGGAACAACCCCCATTGGCCAAAAATAAAAAACTTCAAGTGGTTAATACTACACAACCAAATCCTAACTTGGGAAAACCTAAATAAGAGAGGTTTCATAGGCCCTTCAAGATGTCACCTATGTGAAGAAAAGGAGGAAACAACGAACCATCTCCTCGATGAATGTCCCTACACAACAGAAGTCTGGGACTGGGCAGCAGGCATCTTCTGATAGTCTAATAGGATCAGAGGTAATATTTCCACAACTATAAACACATGGAAGGAAAAACACAGCGAAAATGAAGTGAATATTTGTTGGACCCTCATTCCCTGCATGATCATTTGGGCAATATGGAAGGAACGAAACCAGTGCATCTTAAGAAACCATAGATGGATGGAAAGAAAGATCAAGGAAAAAATAATATCCATGACAAGAGAAACGATACAAATTCACAACCACCAAATAGGAGGAGCACAACTCACAGACCGAGATCTCAGAATTCTAGAGGCTTTTCAACTGAAAGAAGGACGCAACCCCAATCAGGTAAGACGACTATCACAAATACAAGTAGGTGAGCACAGCTGGAAACCACCACCAGAGGGCTCCCTCAAGATAAATTTCGATGGGGCGTCGAAAGGTAACCCGGGACAGACAGTTATGGGTGGAGTAATCAAGGACAATCAAGGAAAAATTATCCAGATGTACACTGGGAGTCTAGGGAACTCAACCAACAACGCTGCAGAATTTGGAGCCCTAGAGACCGGCCTTGAGATACTACACTAGGAAGGGATGACCAACATCATAGTGGAAGGATATTCCATGTTGGTCATCAACACAGTAAGGAAACTCCAAAACAACACTAGAGTGGGCAAAATATAGAGGCACTAGCGCTTGGCTCGCTCCCTGCAAAAAATTTAGGAGCATTTGCAGACGGGGATCACAGTGGAGTTGCACTAGGTCTTAAGGTCAACAAATGGACTAGCATATAGAATTGCTAATGAAGGGGTCGACAAGGAAGGATCAGAACTAGATTCCACATGGAGTAACATCTCGAATGGCCATTTTCGAATAGACTGTACCCAACTAGTGAAAAAGGACTATGACGGCAGTCGAAGTACAGATGACCACATCGAGGCTGAAGAAGCATAATTAATTGAAAGGAAAGTAGGATCTAGGAATAATCTAATAGGCCACCATTTAAACATGAGTTACAATGCATATCATGGTCACACCACAAGAGGAGGTATGACACCACGGTCCTATAAATAGAATGAAGTACAGGGGTTGTCCGTGGGAGAGAAGAAAGGTTAATCCACAAACGGAAAAGGACGAAGATCAAAAGGATAGCCCTTGGGTAGGAATGGGTACACCTCATCCATGCACAAACACAGTGGGAGGAAATGATTGGTTTACAACATGAAAGGAAAAGGATTGACACAAGGATGACAATAGGGTTACCAAGTGTACACACTCTGAAACAGTGAAAAGGGACCAAAAGGTATGCCTTTATGGGAGACCCATGATTACCAGGATAAGATCACATCCGGGGATACCCCTTAAAAGAAAAAGAATCGGGGATAGCTACAAACCTACGAGCAGTAATTACAGATACCAGGAAGGGGTGAATAAAAGTGGAGGATGAAGTCAAGATAGAAACCATTACACTCAAACAGATATGGTAAGAATGAAGAATACCCAGAGTAAGAGGGGCCCCTAGGGGGAGGAACTTCCAACAAGCACCCGAAAGATCACTAGGATGGAGTAGGCGGCCAGAAAGGCCAAAGGCACCTTTCTTGAGAAGGTCGATCCAAAGGGAAAAGAGGTTATATACAGGTGGGAGTGAGAAGTCAACACCAAGCGCCAGGGAAAATCATGGGCATAACTCATCCAAGAAGCAGATGGGATGAGGGACCTTGGGGCCACACAACCCATGACAACCCTCTACCACAAAATGGTGGAGGAATCTTGGTGCACAAAAATGTTGATAAGTAAGCCAAGAGCTGACAAGAATGAGACCAACAAGGTGGAAAACCATGGCCATAAGAAGGAGCTCACATAAATTCTGAGTTGCCTCAGTAACTTGGAGGCCAGTGAAAGAAGAATAGCAGAAGACCAGAGGAACCAAAATGAAAAAATGGAATGAATGGCTGGACAATTCCACCTCTACCTTCGCTATGTCCACCACATGGACATCACTCCAGCTGATCGACGTGGAACACCAACCTGCATCAGAAAGACGTGCACGGTGGAGCTGAAAAAGGAGAACGAGGCAAGAAAGGAAGGAGATGAAAGACATCCAATCCTCTTGGAGTAGCGGACCTCAACCCATGGTAATTTTGTTTATCAGTGTATGAGAAACCCCTGTTATATGTTCTTGGTTTTTATGTATATCTTATGGTATAGTTTTTTCAAACTATTTTTTATAGACTGGGTCAGTTTCCCTGGGTGGCGACCCAGACCTCCCCTCGCTTATGTAGACAATGCAACTTTGGGATCCCTGATCTGGTTTCCTTTTTGGCAGATCAGGGGATACCTCTATTTTCCTTTTTGTACCATAATTTTCTCAGTAATATAGAATCTCAACTCACTCACAAAAAAAATAAAAAGTTCCTATACGTTGGGCTAATATAAGAACTCTATCTTACTACGTTTTAGAAGAAGTCGATAAGGAAATGAATTTTAGGGTTTATGAGGAGGGAATTTAAAAATATTGTCCATTAGATATTTTGTAACAATGATATATTGACAATAAATCATTAACATAGTAGCATCAAACACTTTGGCTATGAAAGCACACTAGTACTACAAAGCATAAATGCAACACATAAAGTGAAATGAAGAGGTAAAAAAAAATATGAAACTACATTTTCACTTTTATACACAACTTAGTGTACCAAGCTATTTGACATGTTAGGTTACCTAAATAATAGAAGCACTGAAGTTCCTTTTTATTTTATGTGTTGTAATTGGTAAATATTACAATTTTTTAAGTTTCTGTAGTTGCAAGTACCTAATTGTTTTGACACATCATGTTTTCTTAAGTCCTTAATGTTTCCCCTATAGTATTTCATTGTTCTTATAAAATATGGGATTTGGTGGTGTTATCCCCATTTTGTGGGATAACTAAGGAGATGATGTCTCGAGTCCCTTAGGTTGCAGATATGGAGTGYCGAGAGACCACATGACTAGMAGTGTCCACTTGTACATATGGAAGCCCWCTCTRTAACCACARTTTGGATCCAWYRTCRGGGAATCCACCACACCAACTAGATTCTRGAAGGAATMTGRGTCTTKCTCCATGTTGTACAAGTCAGGTATTGTGGCAGGTAATCACCCTAATATTTGAGTAATTTAAGCATGTTGTATTRAAGCTTCTTTTGATTATAGAAYCCCTTCTTGGACATTATGCTTTTGRCCTTGTTTCAACTTGGTGAGTGTCATAGATTTCCTAGTAAGTGGCCAAATTTTGGGGAWTGGGTGCAACTAGGGGTCCCTTGAGGGGTCATTGTACCATTCYYRACCATAATTATCAGTTTCTACTCATTGCATTCCCATCAGATTTCCCTCTTCTAGGCCCTTTGTCTTTAGTGACCCAAGCAGGGCATGTACCTCATTTCATGGGAAGAAGGGGTTGAATTCCCAGAGGGATGGTGGCTGGAAAAAAATAAAATCCTAAAATATAAACCTTTTATATGCTCGCTCAGACAAGTCTTAAGAACGATGACCGACTTATCTCAAAAGAATTGAAGGCCTGTAAAAGATCAAACACATAATAAATATCTCGCTTGAATGAAAGGATAACACTAGTTCATTACAACGCTTTGATGGTTAACCCTATGGAATTTTGTGGATATCTTATTTCAAGTGACACTGTGTTACTTCCCCCCAAGATAATTGATTCACTATTGGGAGTGCACACGTGTTTAGATCATTAATTAATTAATAAATGGAAATAAATGGGCATGGAAAAAGGTTGGATTGAAGACTAATGATCTGGATTTATGAGCGGAATGAACTGACTAACGGATTGAATACAATGACCATAGAGATAGGAAGAATGACACAAATATCCAGTGAACAATATCTTCTATTAAATAAAGAAATAGGCTGAAACTGTAAAATTGCAGAACTGAAACTTGCTCGAATGGTGGTAGCTATCTTTGAGAAGAGATATGGCTACTACGCACATTCGTTTGAGCAGAATGGATTACAATGAGGCTCCATAGTCCCTTTTCATATTACTCATGAATGCCAAAACCCTAGAAATCCAAAAACCTAACCCTAGAAGGGGAAATGGCAAAATTCATGTGGGCCCTATGGGTATGTTGGTGTAATTTGGTACCTCAACTACCTAGGGTCATAATGTTTGCATACGACCTCTGTTTTAGGCACGTGATAGCCCATTGGAAAGGTATTTCAGTGATATACACATTTCTCCATTATACTCCAACTCCATCTACATTATGACTGTGGCGAGCCAAAAAAACAATGTTTAGGGCCCCAAAATAGCCCCGAAAGTACAACAAGATGTGCTGACATGAAAACATACAAAATAAGCTAGTTGGATTAGACAAGATGCCACCTGTATCCACCTAGAGAATGTGTGAGGCTTAAGAAAACCCCATAAGTGTAGAGCTCACAAGTATAAATTAGTACAAAAATACATGCTGAACAAAAAATGAACATGAGGAGCTAGTTGGAATAGGTGGGTGGCCACCAATATCCACCTAGATCAATCCTCCCCCCTTAGGAAGAAATGGACTCCATTGCATTGAGTTCCCCCATCAGGTGTGGAAAATTTTGTTGGATTTGGCCCTGGGTGAGACACTTGCCTTGGTGTAGGAGTTTCCCTGCCTTGATAACCCGATAAAGCTAGATTCATTATTGGTGAGTGCCCTTGACCTGTGTGTCCACAATCTGATTGGTGGATGCTTGTTCCATATAGTCAGGGTTGAGCTATGTTGGCATTCGCTATTCGATAATATCATATGTGTCCAATAATGATAGAATATATGGTCGAAGGAGGTCCACATTGAATACTAGATGCAGACCAAGGAAGGGTGGAGTGTTGAGCTCAAAATCATTGCTACCCATAGCCTTGGTGATAGTAGGCCCATAGCGAAGTGGGCTAATATTTTGATGGGGCCTGGTGAGATGCTCCTTCTACAAATGTAACCACACTTTGTCGCCAACCTGAAACTAGTGTGGTACCCTATGTCGATCATGGCGTTGCTTGTACTTAGCATTGGATTTTTGCAAAATCTCTTGGACCTGTTGGTGGATGTGCTAAATCCGCTCAATGAATCTGGTGGATTTTTCGATCGCAAACTGATCATGGGAAGATAATGCATGTGCGGTGGCAAGAGGAAGTGTGACATCAATGAGTACCAAGGATTGGAATCCCAGACCCACCTGAAATGGGTTGTGGCTGGTGGAACTATGGAGAGCCCTCTTGTAGATGTGTTGGACATATGGAAGACTCTCGTCTCATGTACGGGGATGCTTAGAATTATACATGTGCAGGAGGTGCACAATCATCTGATTGACGACCTCAATTTGACCATCGTTTTAGGGGTTGGAAAAAGTGGATTTTGTGAGCTTGGTGTCCAACAGAGACCACAGACTCGACCAAAAGGTGTTGAGGAACCTGTTATCTCAGTCGTAGATGATGGTATATGGTATCCCAAATTGGACCCAAACTCATTCGAATAAGAGCTTGGCAGTCTCTACCATTGTGACATTCTTCTTGTAGGTTGTGAGGATGGCCATCTTCAAAAACCGATCAACGACCAAAAACACGCAGGCATTCCCGTGCTTGGTGGAAGGAAAACTGAACATGTAATCCATTGAGATGGATTACCATGACTTCTAGAGAATAGGAAGAGGGGTGTATAATCCTTTCTTCTTGATGGTTGTCTTGGCAATGGCATAGGCAGTGCAAGATATGATATACTTGTTGACGTCCTGACGAAGTTTTGGCCAAAAAAAATGTTTCTGAAGAATGACCACAGTTTTCTCTATGCCAAAATGTCCTGCCACCCGAATGTAGTGGGATTCCCAATCATCTTTGCACACTCTCTTGCAGAAACACAAATATGGCCCAAGTGGCATAAGAGTTCATCCTGAATGTGAAAATCAATGACAATGGTGCATGTACCCAAGAGCTGATATGTGGTGGCGAAGTCCATATCTTGTTGATAAAGTTGGGGCCAGTCCGATGCTTCATATCCATAGGACTGGAGCACAGTGGTGAGTGCAACCACAAGAGGCCGACTGAGGCAGTCAATGACACAATTGGAGATACTTGTCTTATACTTGATGTTGAGATGGAACTGCTGCAAATCGGTGGACCAATTCTTATGGAATTCATTCTGCAATTTCCCCTGTGTCTGTATGAACTGCAGAGGCTTGTGGTCAATGTGTATAATCGTCTCTTTCCCCAAGATGTAAATTTTCCATTGATGACAATATTTTACAATGGAATGTGGTTCCTTGTCATAGGTGGGGTATTTCGGGATAGTATCGAAGAGTGTCTCACTATGGTATGCCACAAGATGCCTATGTTGAGTGAGAACTGTGCCCGCAACATAGTCAGATGCATCAGTCTCAATATTGAATGGGTGTTGCAGATCGAGAAAGGAGAGTACTGGAACTTAGCACAAGAGATTTTTTAGATCATCGAATGCTCGTTGTTGCTCCTTCCCCCATACGAACTTGGCCCTACCACCACCCTTGGTCAGCTGCCTGAGGGCCCATGCAATATGGGAGAATCCCAACATGAATCATCAGTAGAAATTGTCTAGACCCAAGAAGCTCCAAAGCTCGGTCAGTGTGGTCATGGATAGCCAGCCACAAATGACTTGGACATTCACTAGATCAACATGTAACTCGTGCTCATCAACAATGTAGCCTAGGTATTGGAACCTTTTCATGACAAGATCATTTTTCTAAGTTGGCATAAATCTTGTGTTGTCATAGAGTGCTCAAAACCTGCTGAATATGTTGCATGTGCTCCTCCCACATTTTTCTAAAGATGAGGATGTCATCCAAATATACTACCACAAATGAGTTGGTGAAGGGTCTCAATACATCATCCATAAACCTCATGAAAGTGGTTGGTGCATTTGTTAAGAAAAAGGGAATGACTAGCCATTTGTAGAGACCTTCTTTAGACTTGAAGGTTGTCTTTNAACTGAAACTTGCTCGAATGGTGTTAGCTATCTTTGAGAAGAGATATGGCTACTACGCACATTCGTTTGATCAGAATGGATTACAATGAGGCTCCATAGACCCTTTTCATATTACTCATGAATGCCAATACCCTAGAAATCCAAAAACCTAACCCTAGAAGGGGAAACGCCAAAAGTCATATGGGCCCTATGGGTATGTTGGTGTAATTTGGTACCTCAACTACCTAGGGTCATAATGTTTGCATACGACCTTTGTTTTAGGCACGTGATAGCCCGTTGGAAAGGTATTTCAGTGATATACACATTTCTCCATTATACTCCAACTCCATCTACATTATGATTGTGGCGAGCCAAAAAAACAATGTTTAGGGCCCCAAAACAGCCCCGAAAGTACAACAAGATGTGCCGACATGAAAACATACAAAATAAGCTAGTTGGATTAGACAAGATGCCACCTGTATCCACCTAGAGAATGTGTGAGGCTTCAGAAAACCCCATAAGTGTAGAACTCACAAGTATAAATTAGTACAAAAAGACGTGCTGAACAAAAAATGAACATGAGGAGCTAGTTGGAATAGGTGGGTGGCCACCAATATCCACCTAGATCAATCCTCCCCCCTTAGGAAGCAATGGACTCCATTGCATTGAGTTCCCCCATCAGGTGTGGAAAATTTTGTTGGATTTGGCCCTGGGTGAGACACTTGCCTTGGTGTAGGAGTTTCCCTGCCTTGATAACCCGATAAAGCTAGATTCATTATTGGTGAGTGCCCTTGACCTGTGTGTCCACAATCTGATTGGTGGATGCTTGTTCCATATAGTCAGGGTTGAGCTATGTTGGCATTCGCTATTCGATAATATCATATGTGTCCAATAATGATAGAATATATGGTCGAAGGAGGTCCACATTGAATACTAGATGCAGACCAAGGAAGGGTGGAGTGTTGAGCTCAAAATCATTGCTACCCATAGCCTTGGTGATAGTAGGCCCATAGCGAAGTGGGCTAATATTTTGATGGGGCCTGGTGAGATGCTCCTTCTACAAATGTAACCACACTTTGTCGCCAACCTGAAACTAGTGTGGTACCCTATGTCGATCATGGCGTTGCTTGTACTTAGCATTGGATTTTTGCAAAATCTCTTGGACCTGTTGGTGGATGTGCTAAATCCGCTCAATGAATCTGGTGGATTTTTCGATCGCAAACTGATCATGGGAAGATAATGCATGTGCGGTGGCAAGAGGAAGTGTGACATCAATGAGTACCAAGGATTGGAATCCCAGACCCACCTGAAATGGGTTGTGGCTGGTGGAACTATGGAGAGCCCTCTTGTAGATGTGTTGGACATATGGAAGACTCTCGTCTCATGTACGGGGATGCTTAGAATTATACATGTGCAGGAGGTGCACAATCATCTGATTGACGACCTCAATTTGACCATCGTTTTAGGGGTTGGAAAAAGTGGATTTTGTGAGCTTGGTGTCCAACAGAGACCACAGACTCGACCAAAAGGTGTTGAGGAACCTGTTATCTCAGTCGTAGATGATGGTATATGGTATCCCAAATTGGACCCAAACTCATTCGAATAAGAGCTTGGCAGTCTCTACCATTGTGACATTCTTCTTGTAGGTTGTGAGGATGGCCATCTTCAAAAACCGATCAACGACCAAAAACACGCAGGCATTCCCGTGCTTGGTGGAAGGAAAACTGAACATGTAATCCATTGAGATGGATTACCATGACTTCTAGAGAATAGGAAGAGGGGTGTATAATCCTTTCTTCTTGATGGTTGTCTTGGCAATGGCATAGGCAGTGCAAGATATGATATACTTGTTGACGTCCTGACGAAGTTTTGGCCAAAAAAAATGTTTCTGAAGAATGACCACAGTTTTCTCTATGCCAAAATGTCCTGCCACCCGAATGTAGTGGGATTCCCAATCATCTTTGCACACTCTCTTGCAGAAACACAAATATGGCCCAAGTGGCATAAGAGTTCATCCTGAATGTGAAAATCAATGACAATGGTGCATGTACCCAAGAGCTGATATGTGGTGGCGAAGTCCATATCTTGTTGATAAAGTTGGGGCCAGTCCGATGCTTCATATCCATAGGACTGGAGCACAGTGGTGAGTGCAACCACAAGAGGCCGACTGAGGCAGTCAATGACACAATTGGAGATACTTGTCTTATACTTGATGTTGAGATGGAACTGCTGCAAATCGGTGGACCAATTCTTATGGAATTCATTCTGCAATTTCCCCTGTGTCTGTATGAACTGCAGAGGCTTGTGGTCAATGTGTATAATCGTCTCTTTCCCCAAGATGTAAATTTTCCATTGATGACAATATTTTACAATGGAATGTGGTTCCTTGTCATAGGTGGGGTATTTCGGGATAGTATCGAAGAGTGTCTCACTATGGTATGCCACAAGATGCCTATGTTGAGTGAGAACTGTGCCCGCAACATAGTCAGATGCATCAGTCTCAATATTGAATGGGTGTTGCAGATCGAGAAAGGAGAGTACTGGAACTTAGCACAAGAGATTTTTTAGATCATCGAATGCTCGTTGTTGCTCCTTCCCCCATACGAACTTGGCCCTACCACCACCCTTGGTCAGCTGCCTGAGGGCCCATGCAATATGGGAGAATCCCAACATGAATCATCAGTAGAAATTGTCTAGACCCAAGAAGCTCCAAAGCTCGGTCAGTGTGGTCATGGATAGCCAGCCACAAATGACTTGGACATTCACTAGATCAACATGTAACTCGTGCTCATCAACAATGTAGCCTAGGTATTGGAACCTTTTCATGACAAGATCATTTTTCTAAGTTGGCATAAATCTTGTGTTGTCATAGAGTGCTCAAAACCTGCTGAATATGTTGCATGTGCTCCTCCCACATTTTTCTAAAGATGAGGATGTCATCCAAATATACTACCACAAATGAGTTGGTGAAGGGTCTCAATACATCATCCATAAACCTCATGAAAGTGGTTGGTGCATTTGTTAAGAAAAAGGGAATGACTAGCCATTTGTAGAGACCTTCTTTAGACTTGAAGGTTGTCTTTCAGACATCATTTGATTAGATGGGAACTTGGTGGTAGCCAGACTTTAGGTCAATCTTGCTGACGAAATTTGCCCCCTTGAGTTGGTCAAGAAGGTCATCAATACTTGGAATGGGGTAGTGGTTCCTGACTGTAATTTTGTTCAAGGTTTTGTAATCAATGTAGAGTTGCCAAGTCCTGTCCTTCTTCTGCACCAGTACAATCGGGCTTCCACAAGGGGAGGAGTTGGGTCTCATGTGACCCTTTTGAAGAAGCTCTTGGATCTGATGCCTAAATTATTCATTCACCATCAGCGAGCTTTGATAGACTGGCCCATTAGGTAGAGGTGTGTCGGGGGTCAGATCAATGGGATGCTTGACTTGACAGTGTGTCGATACCCTTGTAGGTGAGGTGAATATGTCCTTGTATTCTTCCACGATCCCTTCCACTTGCTTCTACTACAAAGAGAGGTGTTGTGTAGAGGCCACAGATGTGGAAGTGACCTTCTTCTCACTGTGAGCACAAATCACATATAATATGAACTTCATGGTCTATGAAATGACCTTACTGCATTTCTTAGTGGAGATTAAAGAAAAATAAGTAGGCGGTGCCACTTCTAGGATCCCGTACAATTGTCTACCCAAAGTAATAATAACACTGCGGGGTCTAGATTCATACACAGCATGATGCTTCCAAAAATATGGTTTTCCTAAAAGAACATCACAAAATTCAAGGGAGAAATATCACACAGTACCTCATCTTTGAAAGGCTTGATGTCGTAGGGCAGACGACATTGTTGGATGACGTGAAGATATATTCCTTGATGAAGCTAGCCAATGGTGTAGGGTTGTGGGTTCAATGTCATTGGTAGGTCCATCCACTTGATGGAATCTGCTGAAATCAAGTTATTCTGACTACCGTTGTCGATAATGAAATGAATCAAAGCCCCTTGACCCACATCTGCAAGTGAAAGAGGTGTTTCCCTTCTTCTGGTTCTTTTGGTTTGCTTGGACAAACTTTGGTGGTAGAGACCATGGAACTGGGTTCGACATTGATAATATGCTTCCCTCCTTCATATTTGACTCGGAATCATAATCGGCCTCGAACTTGGAAGCCTTCATCTCGGCCACAAGGGACTGCTTGGAGCGACATTCGTCGGTGTTGTGCCAAGGAATTTTATTGTACTCACACCATTTTCTTGTGTCCTTCATAGTCTTTATGTTGCCCTTCTTGTGTTGCAGCTTGGTTGGATTGTTTTGAGGGTAGAAATATTGAATTGTTCCTTTGTTGTGTGCGTTTAGGATTCCTTTTCCCTGCTTCAGTTGTGAGGGGTTTGCGGATCCAAACTCTCGTTGTTTCTACTTAAATTTATGCTCGATCTTGACATTGTATCTATAAGTCAGGCCCAATGAGGTGATGTCCAGGAACTCCATTTATGTTTGAATGTATCAATGCAAACAACCTCGGTATTTGAGCACCAAATGACACTTACAATACTTGATTCCCAATTTGGTGCATAGGGTATGGAAAATATTGGTGAAGTCTAGTACTGTTTGGTCCCTTTCTTGACGTAGGGTGGTCCATCTGGTGTACTGGTCCTCGTAGCTTCCAACAAGGTAGTATTTTTCTTTAATGACACCCTAGAAGGAATCCCATGTAGGGCTCACGACAAAAATTGTCGATTCCTCCATGGCCCTTTGCTCAGAGTAAGTATCCCACCAAAGGAGTGAAAAAGTTATATTTTCCCTATCAAAAAAATTGTGGACCGAAAAATATCCTTCAAGCAGATTCAACCATTTATCTACAACATCTGCATCTATCATTACTTCAAATAATGGAATATCAAAATTTACTTGTACCTTGAAAGGGGTTGCATGGCCTCTTGACAAAGATGCTTCTCCCGTGGTCAATCCTCGAAGGATCTACGTGAAGTTGTCCATAATTTCGTTCCTTTGTCACGTGAGGGATTCCTAGAGAAACATTTTAATAGGATCTCCTGCTACATCATATTTATTTTCATCTCCCATGGTTATTTTTTGAGCTCAGTGCAACCGATCTGGTAATGACTCGATGGGTTCGAGTCCCAACTTCTTGTACCCATACCTTGTTGGGGACATGCACGAAGAAAAATAAATGAAGTGAAGACCACTCTGATATCACTGATCTGGATTTAGGAGAGGAATGAACTGATTAACATGCTGAATACAATGAACACAGATATAGGAAGAATAATACAAATATCAAGTGAACAATATCTTATGTTAAATAAAGAAATAGGATGAAATTGTAAATCTGCAGAACTAAAACTTGTTGAAATTGTGGTAGCTATCTCTGATAAGAGATGTGGTTGCTACGTGCACCTGTCTAAGAAGAATGGATTACAATGAGGCTCCATAGGACCTTTTCATATTACTCATGAATGCCAAAACCCTAGACATACAAAAACCTAACCCTAGAAGNAATGGACTCCATTGCATTGAGTTCCCCCATCAGGTGTGGAAAATTTTGTTGGATTTGGCCCTGGGTGAGACACTTGCCTTGGTGTAGGAGTTTCCCTGCCTTGATAACCCGATAAAGCTAGATTCATTATTGGTGAGTGCCCTTGACCTGTGTGTCCACAATCTGATTGGTGGATGCTTGTTCCATATAGTCAGGGTTGAGCTATGTTGGCATTCGCTATTCGATAATATCATATGTGTCCAATAATGATAGAATATATGGTCGAAGGAGGTCCACATTGAATACTAGATGCAGACCAAGGAAGGGTGGAGTGTTGAGCTCAAAATCATTGCTACCCATAGCCTTGGTGATAGTAGGCCCATAGCGAAGTGGGCTAATATTTTGATGGGGCCTGGTGAGATGCTCCTTCTACAAATGTAACCACACTTTGTCGCCAACCTGAAACTAGTGTGGTACCCTATGTCGATCATGGCGTTGCTTGTACTTAGCATTGGATTTTTGCAAAATCTCTTGGACCTGTTGGTGGATGTGCTAAATCCGCTCAATGAATCTGGTGGATTTTTCGATCGCAAACTGATCATGGGAAGATAATGCATGTGCGGTGGCAAGAGGAAGTGTGACATCAATGAGTACCAAGGATTGGAATCCCAGACCCACCTGAAATGGGTTGTGGCTGGTGGAACTATGGAGAGCCCTCTTGTAGATGTGTTGGACATATGGAAGACTCTCGTCTCATGTACGGGGATGCTTAGAATTATACATGTGCAGGAGGTGCACAATCATCTGATTGACGACCTCAATTTGACCATCGTTTTAGGGGTTGGAAAAAGTGGATTTTGTGAGCTTGGTGTCCAACAGAGACCACAGACTCGACCAAAAGGTGTTGAGGAACCTGTTATCTCAGTCGTAGATGATGGTATATGGTATCCCAAATTGGACCCAAACTCATTCGAATAAGAGCTTGGCAGTCTCTACCATTGTGACATTCTTCTTGTAGGTTGTGAGGATGGCCATCTTCAAAAACCGATCAACGACCAAAAACACGCAGGCATTCCCGTGCTTGGTGGAAGGAAAACTGAACATGTAATCCATTGAGATGGATTACCATGACTTCTAGAGAATAGGAAGAGGGGTGTATAATCCTTTCTTCTTGATGGTTGTCTTGGCAATGGCATAGGCAGTGCAAGATATGATATACTTGTTGACGTCCTGACGAAGTTTTGGCCAAAAAAAATGTTTCTGAAGAATGACCACAGTTTTCTCTATGCCAAAATGTCCTGCCACCCGAATGTAGTGGGATTCCCAATCATCTTTGCACACTCTCTTGCAGAAACACAAATATGGCCCAAGTGGCATAAGAGTTCATCCTGAATGTGAAAATCAATGACAATGGTGCATGTACCCAAGAGCTGATATGTGGTGGCGAAGTCCATATCTTGTTGATAAAGTTGGGGCCAGTCCGATGCTTCATATCCATAGGACTGGAGCACAGTGGTGAGTGCAACCACAAGAGGCCGACTGAGGCAGTCAATGACACAATTGGAGATACTTGTCTTATACTTGATGTTGAGATGGAACTGCTGCAAATCGGTGGACCAATTCTTATGGAATTCATTCTGCAATTTCCCCTGTGTCTGTATGAACTGCAGAGGCTTGTGGTCA
Organism: Picea glauca; assembly: GCA_000966675.3. NCBI lineage: Eukaryota > Viridiplantae > Streptophyta > Pinopsida > Pinales > Pinaceae > Picea > Picea glauca. The sequence continues at coordinate 3,551 of JZKD02S2044526.1, read as the reverse complement.
ATGTGTATAATCGTCTCTTTCCCCAAGATGTAAATTTTCCATTGATGACAATATTTTACAATGGAATGTGGTTCCTTGTCATAGGTGGGGTATTTCGGGATAGTATCGAAGAGTGTCTCACTATGGTATGCCACAAGATGCCTATGTTGAGTGAGAACTGTGCCCGCAACATAGTCAGATGCATCAGTCTCAATATTGAATGGGTGTTGCAGATCGAGAAAGGAGAGTACTGGAACTTAGCACAAGAGATTTTTTAGATCATCGAATGCTCGTTGTTGCTCCTTCCCCCATACGAACTTGGCCCTACCACCACCCTTGGTCAGCTGCCTGAGGGCCCATGCAATATGGGAGAATCCCAACATGAATCATCAGTAGAAATTGTCTAGACCCAAGAAGCTCCAAAGCTCGGTCAGTGTGGTCATGGATAGCCAGCCACAAATGACTTGGACATTCACTAGATCAACATGTAACTCGTGCTCATCAACAATGTAGCCTAGGTATTGGAACCTTTTCATGACAAGATCATTTTTCTAAGTTGGCATAAATCTTGTGTTGTCATAGAGTGCTCAAAACCTGCTGAATATGTTGCATGTGCTCCTCCCACATTTTTCTAAAGATGAGGATGTCATCCAAATATACTACCACAAATGAGTTGGTGAAGGGTCTCAATACATCATCCATAAACCTCATGAAAGTGGTTGGTGCATTTGTTAAGAAAAAGGGAATGACTAGCCATTTGTAGAGACCTTCTTTAGACTTGAAGGTTGTCTTTTAGACATCATTTGATTAGATGGGAACTTGGTGGTAGCCAGACTTTAGGTCAATATTGCTGATGAAATTTCCCCCCTTGATTTGGTCAAGAAGGTCATCAATACTTGGAATGGGGTAGTGGTTCCTGACTGTAATTTTGTTCAAGGTTTTGTAATCAATGTAGAGTCGCCAAGTCCTATCCTTCTTCTGCACCAGTACAATCGGGCTTCCACAAGGGGAGGAGTTGGGTCTCATGTACCCCTTTTGAAGAAGCTCTTGGATCTGACGCCTAAATTCTTCATCCACCATCAACGAGCTTTGATAGACTGGCCCATTAGGTAGAGGTGTGTCGGGGGTCAGATCAATGGGATGCTTGACTTGACAGTGTGTCGATACCCTTGTAGGTGAGGTGAATATGTCCTTGTATTCTTCCACGATCCCTTCCACTTGCTTCTACTACAAAGAGAGGTGTTGTGTAGAGGCCACAGATGTGGAAGTGACCTTCTTCTCACTGTGAGCACAAATCACATATAATATGAACTTCATGGTCTATGAAATGACCTTACTGCATTTCTTAGTGGAGATTAAAGAAAAATAAGTAGGCGGTGCCACTTCTAGGATCCCGTACAATTGTCTACCCAAAGTAATAATAACACTGCGGGGTCTAGATTCATACACAGCATGATGCTTCCAAAAATATGGTTTTCCTAAAAGAACATCACAAAATTCAAGGGAGAAATATCACACAGTACCTCATCTTTGAAAGGCTTGATGTCGTAGGGCAGACGACATTGTTGGATGACGTGAAGATATATTCCTTGATGAAGCTAGCCAATGGTGTAGGGTTGTGGGTTCAATGTCATTGGTAGGTCCATCCACTTGATGGAATCTGCTGAAATCAAGTTATTCTGACTACCGTTGTCGATAATGAAATGAATCAAAGCCCCTTGACCCACATCTGCAAGTGAAAGAGGTGTTTCCCTTCTTCTGGTTCTTTTGGTTTGCTTGGACAAACTTTGGTGGTAGAGACCATGGAACTGGGTTCGACATTGATAATATGCTTCCCTCCTTCATATTTGACTCGGAATCATAATCGGCCTCGAACTTGGAAGCCTTCATCTCGGCCACAAGGGACTGCTTGGAGCGACATTCGTCGGTGTTGTGCCAAGGAATTTTATTGTACTCACACCATTTTCTTGTGTCCTTCATAGTCTTTATGTTGCCCTTCTTGTGTTGCAGCTTGGTTGGATTGTTTTGAGGGTAGAAATATTGAATTGTTCCTTTGTTGTGTGCGTTTAGGATTCCTTTTCCCTGCTTCAGTTGTGAGGGGTTTGCGGATCCAAACTCTCGTTGTTTCTACTTAAATTTATGCTCGATCTTGACATTGTATCTATAAGTCAGGCCCAATGAGGTGATGTCCAGGAACTCCATTTATGTTTGAATGTATCAATGCAAACAACCTCGGTATTTGAGCACCAAATGACACTTACAATACTTGATTCCCAATTTGGTGCATAGGGTATGGAAAATATTGGTGAAGTCTAGTACTGTTTGGTCCCTTTCTTGACGTAGGGTGGTCCATCTGGTGTACTGGTCCTCGTAGCTTCCAACAAGGTAGTATTTTTCTTTAATGACACCCTAGAAGGAATCCCATGTAGGGCTCACGACAAAAATTGTCGATTCCTCCATGGCCCTTTGCTCAGAGTAAGTATCCCACCAAAGGAGTGAAAAAGTTATATTTTCCCTATCAAAAAAATTGTGGACCGAAAAATATCCTTCAAGCAGATTCAACCATTTATCTACAACATCTGCATCTATCATTACTTCAAATAATGGAATATCAAAATTTACTTGTACCTTGAAAGGGGTTGCATGGCCTCTTGACAAAGATGCTTCTCCCGTGGTCAATCCTCGAAGGATCTACGTGAAGTTGTCCATAATTTCGTTCCTTTGTCACGTGAGGGATTCCTAGAGAAACATTTTAATAGGATCTCCTGCTACATCATATTTATTTTCATCTCCCATGGTTATTTTTTGAGCTCAGTGCAACCGATCTGGTAATGACTCGATGGGTTCGAGTCCCAACTTCTTGTACCCATACCTTGTTGGGGACATGCACGAAGAAAAATAAATGAAGTGAAGACCACTCTGATATCACTGATCTGGATTTAGGAGAGGAATGAACTGATTAACATGCTGAATACAATGAACACAGATATAGGAAGAATAATACAAATATCAAGTGAACAATATCTTATGTTAAATAAAGAAATAGGATGAAATTGTAAATCTGCAGAACTAAAACTTGTTGAAATTGTGGTAGCTATCTCTGATAAGAGATGTGGTTGCTACGTGCACCTGTCTAAGAAGAATGGATTACAATGAGGCTCCATAGGACCTTTTCATATTACTCATGAATGCCAAAACCCTAGACATACAAAAACCTAACCCTAGAAGKTGAAATGCCAAAAKTCATGTGGGCCCTATGGGTAAGTTGGTGTAATTTGGTACCTCAACTTCCTAGGGTCATAAATTTTTCATAAGACCTCTATCTTAGGCGCGTGATATCCCATTGGAAAGGTTGTTCATAGATCTACACATTTCGTATTCAGACTCTGACTCCATCTACAATTTGACTATCACGAGCCAAAAAAACAATGTTTAGGGCCCCAAAACATCCCTGAAAGTACAACAAGATGTGTTGACATGAAAGCATACAAAATAAGCTAGTTGGATTAGGTGAGAGGCCACCCATATCCACCTGGAGAATGTGTGAGGCTTCATACAACCCCATAAGTGTA
>JZKD02S2044515.1:0-19201 GCA_000966675.3 Picea glauca | reverse complement strand
TTTGTCTTTCCCTTCAACCACTCTTCTCTTTGCCTAGTGCCTGCAAATAAGACAGAGGTTGGTGTGCAGATACACCACTAAGTCACTTGACACGATGACAAAGAGAAGAGTTCAACATAAGAGTTTATACTTAAGTGAAGGGTACATTTTTACTGGGGTCGTGACAGAAGAGTTCAACAATCAATACCACCAACATCGAGGTACATAAAGGGTATGGTGCCCTTGATTAAATGGCAGTTTCATACCCTCTTACATGATAGAATCCAGTGGAAACATTACAATCCTGCCAATCTTGAAATCCTGAAAACCATTAAGTCTGCTGAATTTTGAATGGGACCTAAAATTCTACTTTCTCCATATGAAGTCCAATGAGGTTGGAACCACTCTCAAACATCCTAAAACAATTAATGGTGTCACTCATCCTTTTACTTTAAGAATTTAATATTACCATTAATTACTAGGGTAGGTAAAATGGTGGGGGTGGGGACCTCTTTAAATCGAATTAGTAAGGCAAAATAACCCTTAGTTGCACACTGAAACACCTCACAGTTGCAACTTGCATAAGAAAACATGAGCCATGGTCCTTTTCTGAGCAGGACACGTGTCCTATTTTCAAGACACGCGTGTCCTGTGAACATGACATGTTCTAAACGAGTATCCGACACGTGTCCTACCGTTTGGTGTCCAACACGTAGGATTCATGACACGAGGGGGGGTTTGGACGTGTCAGGTGACTTAGAACTTCAGTTGATTTGTCAATTTATAAAATTGCATCAGGAAGTGACAACTTGATCCTCAAATTGAATCGAGTTTGTAGATGCTATCTTATAGAAAGTAAATTTATCTTTCAACAACATCAACTAGATGGTCATGTACATCTCTTATGCGGGTCACATAGTCGACAACATTCTCATTGTCATCACATTTCAAGGCATACAACTTGTTACGCAGGTAGAGTACTCTCGACTTATTCGAGATCTCATACTGATTCTGCCATGTGTTCCATATAGTATGCGAACTCTTCAGTTTCTTGATTTGAGGAATGATATAATCTGCCACAGTATAGTATATGATATATTGTTCATCTTCATCATGTGCCTCGAGCTTCTCTAAATCAGCAGTGTCAGTTAGGACTCATGAGCAATTTCCTTACCCTCCACAATCTTCAACGATCTTGCTTCATTAACGCATTTGTAAGGACTATTTGAAGAAGTTAACACCATTGTCCCCCTTTCAAATAATCTCCAAATTACCTCTACTCTGACACAGACCTGCAAATTTCTAGGATCAGATCAAATTGGGCCTTGATATTGTGTTGGAAACGAAGAGGAATTGTTTTGTGTGGTTGAAGTCTTGTGCAGTCTTGATTCTTTCCGGGGGACATATGCACTCCCAACCTTAATAAATAAATCAGCTTTGACACTGTGTATTTTCAGGTTACACAACCTATTCAACAAAGTACAACACATCAAATTCCCCTTGCAGAATAGCAGGTTGCACTGTGCATGTACTAGTTCAAAATGCATCAAGAATATTAACAAGATCATTCCAACTAGGTTAAACATATTTCTCATATGTTAACACACATGATTTCCGATAATCTTTAAAGCAAGGGGGTACATGGGCATGCAAAATGTGCACCAATCATCACAACAAATAACTCACAAGATAATTGGCAGAGAAGCCAACTATTGTGAAGTGAAAAATAGTAGCTTTTATAGTGGCAATACATAAGGTATAGCAATGCCTCTAATGCAATAATCTCTATTGTATCAACTTGTAGTGCCTGGTCTCACTCATCAACACAGCAACTATCACAGCCTTGGGCCCATGACAACAAATTCCTTACAGCCTACGGATAGAAGTGATTTACAATACTAGGGCTCACTCTTTACTCTATATGTCACAAAGATTGACAGCTATGGTGTTTTGTTCATACGTTGAATCATTGTGCATATAAGAATTATAATGACCAAGTTTAACTGTGTTAAACACTAACTTTATTCCAAGGAAAATCTTGCGGGAAAACCTTTGGGTACTTTCTCACATTTCATGGATGGTACCCTAGGGCCTATATAAACCCGTCAACACTAATTACAACGCTTGACCCAGTAGGGGCATTGAGTGAGGCACACAACAGACACAGCTAGCTAGGGGGATCAACTTTAAGACCTCTTGCAGGAATCTCTCGAGCTAGTCAACTGAGCTGATGATCAAGTTTAACTGTCGAATACTAATTGCCTCAGCTAATTAGTACTTCCTAATGACATCTCTTTATTTGTGGCTTAAGTCATGACCACTTTATAACAATCATAACATTATAATAATAAGGCTTCATGGTAACAGCTCCATTCAACATATACTATTAAAGACAAAATTGCCCACGACAAAATATGACCAAGCAACTAACTCAGGGCTAACAATTTCCACCTCAGCTATGGACCACACAGCTATGGCCACAAGACATCGAAACTTACTTCTTAGATTGTAGAATTATGATCCACGGTACAACTTTCTCAACCTAGCTGCAGTTTCTGTTACCTGACATGTGGTAACATGGCTAATGTAATTCAATATAATATTCATAGTGACCTTAGCCAAGTGCTTAAATGATCATAGTGAACAACATATACACACAAACAAAGTACTTACCATTTTTACCCGATAGGTGTTCGTGATGACCATCCTTATTCACAATGAATATTGGCGCAATACATCACCTTACATTATTTGTCACTATGGCTTATCATGATGCAAATATATATGCAATGGTCAAAATTCACATGTATAACAAAAGATCCCAATTAGTGTGTCATATATATTGTCATGATGTTAGCAGCCATAGCAAAGTCGTGAAAATTAGTCCAGAAACATACCCAAATTAATTATACTGTAAGTCTATGGGGAAGAGTTCTTATTAGAGTCCTGTTATCACCTAGAAATTTATTACCTAGAAATCCCCATCCTGCGAAAGCAACTGGAGTCTGGATAACTATAGGAAACAAGCCACTGTCACCTTGTTTGATTGCTTTTACTTCGATGTTAGTGCTTGCTAACTTAAGGGGTATCCCTAAGTGATCCAAGGGGTCAACTGCTAGTCAATTAATGATCAGAAGTGCCTTATCAAATAAACGAGTGATGTTCTGTTTGGAAATCTCTAATTAAATTAAGTGGACAGCAAGCTGGAAATGACCTAAAATGCTGAAAAATGATGCAGAAATTTACCACTAAGTATGGGCATGCAACACAATGCAAACCTATGCTGGAAATTGCTTAATTAATGTGCAGAATGGAAATTACAGCAGGNTATGCATCAAAATTGAGGAAATTTATTTAGTTTGTTTTAACTTTTTAGAATTATTAAATAGCTTGAGAAATTAAGCAGTCTTATATGGAGTCAAATATGAGTGAAAAGAAAAGGGAGTAGGGTAAACGAAATTATTTGAGTCCTAGCGCTTAGATTCTATCAAATAGACAATAAGAAAAAGGAAGAATTTAAAAGAAATAGACATTTTTACACACTGAACACATGCAATAGTTGCCAAGAAAGAAGTTGATAGATCTTTATTATTGAGGGTTGTGGAAAAACAAATCCTTGATAGGTAGGAGCACACCGAATAACTCTCCAAGAACTTGGGCAAGCCAAGATTCTTCAACACCTCCACTCCATATGGAATAGATACAATCACGATGCTGAAATGAAATAAGTACAACCACTACATGCAGTCTATGCTAGCTCTCAACCACACTCTCAAGAAGATACGAAGCAATGCCATTACAAAGCAGTAGCACTGATTAACCCCTTCCTATTGCTTGTACAATGAGATTATATAGAAGGAGAAAGTCTAAGCATATAGAGTAGATGAAAATTGAGTGGCATGACTCCAAAAAAGCCCCAAGATGAAATGAGTTTATTAATGTCCAACATATGACCATAAATAGATCAGTGAGACTACTAAGTACATAAATAAGAGAATACAAATTGGGAGCACAAAATGTCACTCCCAGAGAAGATATGATAAAATCAAATCTATCCTATGTAGAAAGATCAAAAGGCTAAAACCTAATAAAATGGATCAAAGAAAAATAGTAATAATGAAGCTACATGGAAGCACTACAGAGAACCCAAGACCAGGACAATGAAGCAAAAAACAGAAAAGGTACATGTTAATAATGTCTCCAAGAAAGCACCTCCTCTCCAAGAATAACTTGCTTTCATACTTGAAATACTAAATCTGCCAAGAACCTCCTCCTCTAGAATGCATGTCCTGTTCATATAGCTGACTTCTTTTTCAATAATTAGCATGCATGCTTAAAATAGGCTCCAGCGAATTCTCCAAGAAAAGAAGCCTCACATGTAAAGTTAAAACCAACAATAGCCAAGGAAGTAGGGTAAACATTTTAAAGGGAGGTAAACTCTATTGTGACTGCTTTCAATGACAAATACAAAATATACGAACCCAACAATGAAGTGCCTCCAAAGGATGCACAACTTCAAGCAGGGCCAAACCAAAATATCAACACACAACATAACTGAAAACAAAATGCTTGAAAAGAAGCCTCCAAGGGTGCAACTATGACCACTTAATAAATTATCCACAACATTTAAATGGCTTGCATAAAAAGTAAATGAGAATTTGGAGCTTGCAAGATTCAAATGTAAACCATAAGATGTGAATGCCAAGTAAATGCCCCAATGGTTTAGGTGGATTAAGGATCGCTAAAATTACTAAGTGAAGGTTGAATCCTAACTAAGTGTCAACCCCAAGACTCCCCCCGCTTGTACCAAGTAGTTGCTGGGTGCTCAAGAAGTGAGGCAAACAAGGCCTCACCCTAGCTCCACAGGTCAACCCAAGGAAAGAAGTACTCCCAGAAAGGACGCTGAACGCCACGAGGTCATCCCCGACCTATCACCTTCCGTTGATTACTTTCAGTCCCCATTTATGTGGCAAAGTTGGGTCAGTAATGGGTGCCCTATTAAGTCTAGTTAATTTTAGGCCTATGGAACTAAGGTTGATTAGTTAGTGAGTGTGTTGGGCAAGATGTTGCTTGCCAAAATTAATGTGCTTGAACCAAAACCGAAATTGTGAACGTGCAAGTATTAAGAGTGCTTAACCATAAGATGTAACTTGAAAAAGTATGAAAAAGAACTTGAAAATAACTTGCAAGAATCTAAAGAATAAGTTGCCTTAAACCATTCACCACATGCCCATGATATTTGCAATAAAATGAAAGGATAAGTTCTTGTGAAAGATTATGATTTAAAGAAAGTACTTGAAAAATAAAACTTGCAAATGAAAGAGATCAAAGCATAAGATAAACACCATGCCTCCATGGGCCTCAACTAGCATTAGTATATGTGACTTCTACTTCTAGATAGTTTTTAGCTATTAAGCACATTAGAAGCAAAATACTAAACTAGCCATAAGATTTTGGGGGTTGGGCCGGATGGCTAAGCCAAGCTCACTCCAAGGTGTAGGCAACAATTAAAAAATAAATGCTTTGAAAGGGAAAATTGAAATAAACAAACCACTTACAATGGCACAAGGTGGAGACAAACCTTCCTATTTTGTGCCAAAAAGGGTTGAGAAAGAATGAAATGAAATACTAAAACAACCTAGCCACACAACCTTGTCCTAATGACAAGTGGGGCAAACAATGAAAACAAATTGCAGAAAATTGAAATGGCTACCTAGCCTTACGATTTTGGGGGTTGGCTTAGCCAAGCTCACACCAAGATGTAGGCACTAAATTAGAATACAATTTACAGAAAAATATTCACAAGAGTGCAAGCCTCTAGGGACTCCCTAGGGCTTGCTACAATGCTAGAAAGATGAGAGAAGAGTTGGGTGTTGTTACCCAACCCAAAGAGGTCTTCTTTGTGTGTTTTAAGACCAAATTTTGGCAGCACTTCCCCTTGTACTAGTGTTAATCTGCAAAAAACAACAAGCTATTGGTTGCTGGAAATGCTGCAAAACACACAAAAATGTCGAAGAAAATTTCTATTTTTAAATAGAAATTTTCTGCATAAAAAATCAGCAAGTTATATATTTGAAATGACCTATTCTAGAGTGTTAGCAATACCAAATTTCTGAATATGAATGAACATAAAATGAAAGTAAGAAAGAGAGGAGTTTCAAGTGGGTTGTGAAGGCAAGCTTCTAGCTCAAAGCTAGCCTTGCAAAACCTTGAGATAACCTGCAACTTGTGAAACAAATTTGTGAGATAAGAGCAAAGATGAGTAATATAGATAAACAAGACAAACTAATTTGAAATATCTACTATTCTACTCATATAGGTCTTGCAACAACACTATTGAAAAACCTACCCAAGCAAACTAGTTTGCTTGAGACATCTACTCAATATATAAAAAAAACTTCAACAAGAAACAATGTGACCTCCAATCCAAATGCACCAAGACAAATCTTTGATGCCCCAATGTCCTCCAAAGCTCTTTCTTATTAGGAAGTTGCAACAACTAATTGCTACAAGTTCCTCTCCAAAAGTGAGAGCAAGAATGAATGAAGGAAGATGGGAGAGATGAGAAGTGTGAGGAGAGAATTTGGTAGCATAACAATAACTCAAGAGATGGTGGTGAAATGAGGGTGATAGGGCCTTCATTTATACTTGGAAAGACAAAGTGATCCCTCTTGGATGAAAGCCAAGTGTCAAAACCCAAGTCAAAGTGATCATCTCAAGGAGGGGGNTATGCATCAAAATTGAGGAAATTTATTTAGTTTGTTTTAACTTTTTAGAATTATTAAATAGCTTGAGAAATTAAGCAGTCTTATATGGAGTCAAATATGAGTGAAAAGAAAAGGGAGTAGGGTAAACGAAATTATTTGAGTCCTAGCGCTTAGATTCTATCAAATAGACAATAAGAAAAAGGAAGAATTTAAAAGAAATAGACATTTTTACACACTGAACACATGCAATAGTTGCCAAGAAAGAAGTTGATAGATCTTTATTATTGAGGGTTGTGGAAAAACAAATCCTTGATAGGTAGGAGCACACCGAATAACTCTCCAAGAACTTGGGCAAGCCAAGATTCTTCAACACCTCCACTCCATATGGAATAGATACAATCACGATGCTGAAATGAAATAAGTACAACCACTACATGCAGTCTATGCTAGCTCTCAACCACACTCTCAAGAAGATACGAAGCAATGCCATTACAAAGCAGTAGCACTGATTAACCCCTTCCTATTGCTTGTACAATGAGATTATATAGAAGGAGAAAGTCTAAGCATATAGAGTAGATGAAAATTGAGTGGCATGACTCCAAAAAAGCCCCAAGATGAAATGAGTTTATTAATGTCCAACATATGACCATAAATAGATCAGTGAGACTACTAAGTACATAAATAAGAGAATACAAATTGGGAGCACAAAATGTCACTCCCAGAGAAGATATGATAAAATCAAATCTATCCTATGTAGAAAGATCAAAAGGCTAAAACCTAATAAAATGGATCAAAGAAAAATAGTAATAATGAAGCTACATGGAAGCACTACAGAGAACCCAAGACCAGGACAATGAAGCAAAAAACAGAAAAGGTACATGTTAATAATGTCTCCAAGAAAGCACCTCCTCTCCAAGAATAACTTGCTTTCATACTTGAAATACTAAATCTGCCAAGAACCTCCTCCTCTAGAATGCATGTCCTGTTCATATAGCTGACTTCTTTTTCAATAATTAGCATGCATGCTTAAAATAGGCTCCAGCGAATTCTCCAAGAAAAGAAGCCTCACATGTAAAGTTAAAACCAACAATAGCCAAGGAAGTAGGGTAAACATTTTAAAGGGAGGTAAACTCTATTGTGACTGCTTTCAATGACAAATACAAAATATACGAACCCAACAATGAAGTGCCTCCAAAGGATGCACAACTTCAAGCAGGGCCAAACCAAAATATCAACACACAACATAACTGAAAACAAAATGCTTGAAAAGAAGCCTCCAAGGGTGCAACTATGACCACTTAATAAATTATCCACAACATTTAAATGGCTTGCATAAAAAGTAAATGAGAATTTGGAGCTTGCAAGATTCAAATGTAAACCATAAGATGTGAATGCCAAGTAAATGCCCCAATGGTTAAGGTGGATTAAGGATCGTTAAAATTACTAAGTGAAGGTTGAATCCTAACTAAGTGTCAACCCCAAGACCCCCGCCCCCCCCGCTTGTACCAAGTAGTTGCTGGGTACTCAAGATGTGAGGCAAACAAGGCCTCACCCTAGCTCCACAGGTCAACCCAAGGAAAGAAGTACTCCCAGAAAGGACGCTGAACTCCACGAGGTCATCCCCGACCTATCACCTTCCGTTGATTCCTTTCAATCCCCATTTATGTGGCAAAGTTGGGTCAGTAATGGGTGCCCTATTAAGTCTAGTTAATTTTAGGCCTATGGAATTAAGGTTGATTAGTTAGTGAGTGTGTTGGGCAAGATGTTGCTTGCCAAAATTAATGTGCTTGAACCAAAACCGAAATTGTGAACTTGCAAGTATTAAGAGTGCTTAACCATAAGATGTAACTTGAAAAAGTATGAAAAAGAACTTGAAAATAACTTGCAAGAATCTAAAGAATAAGTTGACTTAAACCATTCACCACATGCCCATGATATTTGCAATAAAATGAAAGGATAAGTTCTTGTGAAAGATTATGATTTAAAGACAAGTACTTGAAAAATAAAACTTGCAAATGAAAGAGATCAAAGCATAAGATAAACACTATGCCTCCATGGGCCTTAGCTAGCATTAGTATATGTGATTTCTACTTCTAGATAGTTTTTAGCTATTAAGCACATTAGAAGCAAAATACTAAACTAGCCATACGATTTTGGGGGTTGGCTAAGCCAAGCTCACTCCAAGGTGTAGGCAACAATTAAAAAATAAATGCTTTGAAAGAGAAAATTGAAATAAACAAACCACTTACAATGGCACAAGGTGGAGGCAAACCTTCCTATTTTGTGCCAAAGAGGGTTGAGAAAGAATGAAATGAAATACTAAAACAACCTAGCCACACAACCTTGTCCTAATGACAAGTGGGGAAAACAATGAAAAAAATTGCAGAAAATTGAAATGGCTACCTAGCCTTATGATTTTGGGGGTTGGCTTAGCCAAGCGCACACCAAGATGTAGGCACTAAATTAGAATACAATTTACAGAAAAATATTCACAAGAGTGCAAGCCTCTAGAGACTCCCTAGGGCTTGCTACAATGCTAGAAAGATGAGAGAAGAGTTGGGTGTTGTTACCCAACCCAAAGAGGTCTTCTTTGTGTGTTTTAAGACCAAATTTTGGCAGCACTTCCCCTTGTACTAGTGTTAATCTGCAAAAAACAACAAGCTATTGGTTGCTGGAAATGCTGCAAAACACACAAAAATGTCGAAGAAAATTTCTATTTTTAAATAGAAATTTTCTGCATAAAAAATCAGCAAGTTATATATTTGAAATGACCTATTCTAGAGTGTTAGCAATACCAAATTTCTGAATATGAATGAACATAAAATGAAAGTAAGAAAGAGAGGAGTTTCAAGTGGGTTGTGAAGGCAAGCTTCTAGCTCAAAGCTAGCCTTGCAAAACCTTGAGATAACCTGCAACTTGTGAAACAAATTTGTGAGATAAGAGCAAAGATGAGTAATATAGATAAACAAGACAAACTAATTTGAAATATCTACTATTCTACTCATATAGGTCTTGCAACAACACTATTGAAAAACCTACCCAAGCAAACTAGTTTGCTTGAGACATCTACTCAATATATAAAAAAAACTTCAACAAGAAACAATGTGACCTCCAATCCAAATGCACCAAGACAAATCTTTGATGCCCCAATGTCCTCCAAAGCTCTTTCTTATTAGGAAGTTGCAACAACTAATTGCTACAAGTTCCTCTCCAAAAGTGAGAGCAAGAATGAATGAAGGAAGATGGGAGAGATGAGAAGTGTGAGGAGAGAATTTGGTAGCATAACAATAACTCAAGAGATGGTGGTGAAATGAGGGTGATAGGGCCTTCATTTATACTTGGAAAGACAAAGTGATCCCTCTTGGATGAAAGCCAAGTGTCAAAACCCAAGTCAAAGTGATCATCTCAAGGAGGGGGACGCAACTCTAGGGTTTGAGACATGGATTGATGAGGTGGAGTGAGTGGGAGGGTGTGGGCCAAGTCAAATGGATGAGTTGGAGGCCTTAGAACGGCACACCCATGGAGAGAGGGCTCCACTCCTTCAATTATTTGCTTTTCTAATATTTTTCCATGAAGGGGGGCACAAATCCCCTAGGGGGGTGAAATGTGTGATGAGGGTATTATGTCTAGGGGGTGTGTAAAGGTTAGAAAGGGGTTTGGGTAGGTTAGGAATGGGTTTAATCATCATCTCCCACTTTACTTCACACATTTAGCTCAATTTTACAAAATTTGACATTTTTACTATGTCGTGACTTAGCAATTAAAATTGTTGTTTTGACTGGCTTGGACTCTCTATGGATAAACACCTATAAAAAGTTGTCCAATTGAGCTGAAACTTGGTCCAAGGGTGGAGGGGCTCTCATTCCATTTCTTTTGAGCACAAATACCCCTAGCAAAAGCTCAAGGACCTAGTTTTTACATTTTTCATCAAAAATAATTAAAATTACCCAATTTAGGCAATTTTAATAAATTAAAAAAAACCTATCTAGACTCTACGAAATTCCGCAAAACTTTGAGAGATGTCTTACATGGTCATTTACAACATTTCTAGACACTAACCACCAGAGGACGAAACCATTGGAACGCCTTTCACCACTTTGGAGGAATTATCGTGGGAGTGAGAAACTCGAGAGAAATTAATAAGGGTTAGGCCAAATTAATAACCCGAGGAAAAAAAACACTCAATGAAAGGGACTCCTCTAATGATGAAGTCCTAAGGTAACTGACCTAACTATGATCCATGCAAACCTATTACATTATTATCGCACGCAGGGGAGCGAAAATTCCATTACAAAAATACATGCTGAAGGCCAAAAATGCCTTGTAGAACCAGGAAGTCTTTGACTTGGTAGCATCTGATGATGCATATCTTCATGGTACATGGAGTTGAACCCCCTAGTTAAATAGGTGGTCAACAACTCCTCTCGAGCTGATTGCTTTTCCTTCCCCCTTTTTCCATATTTTTGCATTTCTTGGAGGGTTTCCAGATCCCTCATTTTTGTCTCCGGGAGTAGAAGGATTGAAGGATTTTCTGTTTTTATTAACTTTCAAACTTCTTTTTTATCCCTGCTCCCTAGTCCTCTACAATTCCAGGAGACAACTTTCATCATTTATCAGAGGGTTTTGGGCCCCCCCTTTAGAGGGATGAGATGTTGCTCCCTTATGATGAGTTGACTTATTTTTTCCGGATTTGCCCTCTTTTTTTAGTGCTTCCTCTAGTTTTTTGGATGCCTAATTCCTTCTCTCTGTCTGCAGGCGATTCTCTTTTATTTCTATGAGATTTTCTTCCTGCTTTTTTTATTGTAGCTGGTTGGGTGATCTCTAGGTCTGTGTCACTATCAGAAGTTTCCTGTTTTTCTTCTTCTGAAAAAATAGGGAGCTCTGGGGGAAGATTTGGAGGAGATTTTGCTGTGGTTTCCCCACTTGTTACCAAGATTTCTTTTTCTTTTCCTTTTCTGATTCCCTCTTCTGTTTCTTCTTGTCTTTTGTTCCCATTTTTTTCTTGGCGGTCCTTGAGGTCATCCATGTTACCTTTTGTTGGTAGTCCAACATATCGATTGTGGCTTGATTCTCCTTTATGGGGGGAGCTTGGAGGCCTTTCTCTCGAGCCTGAAGATTTTTCTCCTTACCCTTGTGGAGGGTTCATGGTTTTTTTCCTTTTCAGCTGCTGCCATTGATCTTGTTTCGGGTCTTGCTCCTGGGTTTCTTTGGCTCGAGGGTAGTTTTTTGCAAAATGTCCATATTCGTGACATGCTTTGCATTTGAAGGGGATTTGCTCGTAATCTACCTCTTGTACATAAGAACAATTATCTAGATTCAACTGGATTGCTTCTGGGAGACCTTTTTCCAGATCCACCTCCACACAAAGTCTAGCACAAGCTTGAAGCCCTTCTCGTGATTCAACACAATCGATATATTTTCCCAGTGTGTTGCCTATATTTCTTAGGGTTTCATCATTCCAACATTGTAGAGGAAGGAACGACAATCTTACCTAGACAAGGACTGATGAAGGGATATCGTTTTCTGGGATGAAGTCTGGGGTCCATTTATTTAGATACATTCCTCGTGCACCCATGAAAATCAGATCCCTATCCTCTTTTTTTTTTCGAATAGAAAAGCGAAGAAACCCTTACCGCAAAAGGCCACAAACATCTATCCCTGGATCAATTTTCGCCAGTTCAGTTCCAACCAGTGATGCATGGCTTTGGGGGAGGGCCACAGTGCTGTGAACTACCCTATCAGTTCGTTGTCAGCCAGTCTAACAACTAGCTAGCGAGCCGAAGCAGCGTGCACAACAACCTTAGGGATCTCTTTTGATTTTTTACGAATCTGGATGGAGCTGCCTTGTGGACCTTTGCATAGGAGGACATCAGGCCTGGAGGTCTGAGGACGAGGAGCTTGGGGGGATCCCCCCCCTTAGAGGGGGCCATGATCGGCCTGCATGGGATCACGTGGGAGGGTTCGCACGAAGCTGTAAACCAGAGTCTCAGGAACCCTAGCACAAATTTTACGAAAAATGACAAATATTACTGTTCTTTGTTGTTGGTCATTTCTATAGTGTTTAACAAGTATACTAAAAATAGAAAAATAATGATGGCTTAAATTGCAAAAATTACTTCTAAACAGTTTTTTTTCCAAAGGAAAAAAGTGTAACTTCTATTAAGATAAATAAAAATTACATTCTGAATAGTGCATTCAGAGAGCATGCATTTAGTCTAAAAATGCTTTCAACCTCAAGAGGAAGAAAAGCGCAACGAAAATGGCCCTCAAAGAGTGGCCCCAATAAAATAGAATAATCACCAATCGCAGCCATTAAAAACGGAAGAAGCAAAGCAGTAAGAGAACCCAGACGGACCAGGCCAGAGCGGCAAATAAACCCCCTTAAAATATAGGTCTAGAGGGACATCAGGAGAGCTTGCAAAGAGGAAACCAAAAACCGCACGCCCTTAAGGGACCTCATAGTGCTGACCCGGCCTCATCAAAATCAGCACTGCATGCCCGCAAAGAAAGGACCTCAAAGTTTTGATTCAAACCCCGAACAGAAAACCCCAGCCTCCACTCCAACACCCAGATCCGAGGGGGAGGCAGGGATCCCCAGCCACCAAGACCACTGAGAAGAACCTGACATTGCATCAAGCCCTGAACATACCAGCTGGGATGGATTGGTGAGTTCCAACCCCAAAGAAAACTTCTGAAACACTCCCGCACATACTAAATGCTGGAGAAAAAATGGCCAGCGCATATGACCGAAACAGTCACCAGAAACACAGATATGAGATTAATAATTCAACAAATTATCACTAGATGGCACCCCTGCAGACACACCCACAGGCTCTCAACCAAAACGGATCCACACCAGGGGCGTGACCACCAGCAGGGGTCTGAGCTCAGCGAGCAAAAGGCATCGGAAACCAAAAAAACTGCTCCCCGCAGATGAAATAAATTGACCACAGAGAGCCCGATCTGGAGTATATGGCAGCAATCTCAAAACACAGCCTCAAATCTGAAGTGACACGAACCAGATCCGCTCCAGGGAGAGCATGTCCATCAGAAAAATAAACAGAAAAAAATCAGAACCGCTCCAGAGGGGGAGCGTGTCCACCACGAGAGAAAGCTCTCATTGTCCAGTGAGCCCAGCATGAGAGGGACGCCGCAGCAACAGGAGGAAAATACAGTTGACTGCAGCCCAGCCTGCGTCTAGGGAAACCCTAGCCGCAGAGCCCCGTCTCATTACTTCTAAACATATCTCAATTTATTTAAAATTTGAGATAAGCAAAATATCTAGCTATTAAATAGCATAAAAACAGATGTGATGCAAAGTCCCTGTCTTGAGCAGGCAGGACTGCAAAGAGATGTGTGATTTTTGAATATACTTGTATTTTGTTGTGAGACATTGTGAAAAAGGGTTTTGAAGATGGTTCAATATCCATTTTTTAAGATTTTAAAGTTGGTCGTTGACAGTGCCTACAAAAAAATCTTACAGGTAGCTGCTTGATTCCGAGGAATATTTGGTGTTCATCCAGAAGGGACATCCCTAAAATATTTCTTTGTTCCCATAGGTCATTCAGAATGATAATTCAGGGGCCGCAGGCCGTGCAATCAATGTATGTTGAGAGCAATATGTTAGGTGTCATTACAAATACCGAAGTTGAGTGAATAATTTGAATCTATTCAATTTTTTGTAGTTATGCAAGGCAAACATCTTTTCTCAAACAAAATTATTGAAACAGATAAATGCTGTACCTTCTCCAAATGAGACATGTTCCATGCTTTATTTGATCATCACTCTGTTTTATTAATTAATCAAATACTCACCCTTTATCTTTCCCCTTTGAATTTGAACAGTGCTACTGGAACTGGGTGTTATTGTTGGAGAGGTCCCATTGTATTATAATATATATATATCTTTCTGCACAACTCTTGGCTGCTATAATTTTGCAGTTTTCTGTATTATAATTGTATTTTATTGAATGTTTTCAGTGATGGGACATCTATTGTACTCTCAGACGAAGTTGGCCAAATATACATTCTAGCAACAGGACAAGGAGAGTCCCAAAAGGATGCAAAGTATGACCAGGTACAGATGGTTATAGTTATGATGAGACGTCATCCATGCATTGTCAGCACTATTTTATTTTTCTTGCTTTTGTTTGTCTTACGTTTTCAAATTCATAACAGTTCTTTCTGGGGGATTACCGTCCTCTTGTTCAAGATGTTCATGGGAATGTTCTAGATCAGGTGAGATACTCGTTATTTAAATATTTTTCTAGAGCTTCAGATTGATATTTTATTGACATGCAAAGTATTACACATATCATATGTTTATGGCTGGAAATATGTTTTATTATACAGGAGACCCAGCTACCTCCATATCGACGCAACGTTCAGGATCTTCTTTGTGATGCAAGTATGGAGGGTTTTGTTTTATTTGCTGTTCTGGTACATTAAGTAGGTTTGTTTCTGTCATCTTGGATGCTTAAGCAGGGTACATATCTGGTTTTTTGAATATAGAGTACAATAGTATTATTCTGTTAGCTTTTCTGATAATGCATTTGTCCATTTGGAAAAAATGCAGATATGATTCCTTATCCTGATCCATACCAAAGCATGTATCAGCAGCGGCGTTTAGGGGCCCTGGGGATCGACTGGCAGCCTCCTTCTGTAAGACTAGCCGTAGGCACAATTGATGATGGTATTTATGCTATTCAAGATGATCTTCTAGGACAGTTACCTACAGCACATATTGAAGGGGATAGGGATAGGTGGCTGGAGCAACCAGCAGAATTGGAGGATGTTATGGACTGGGAGCAAGAAAATGATGCACAGAGTGATGATACTGGATCGGAGTATAATATCGCTGATGAATGTACAAGTGAAGGCGAGCAGGGAAGTCTGAATGGGAGTTCTTCGGAGGATTCAGAATGCAGCGTTGATGAAGATGAGAACAGCAAAGATGAAGATAGCAGCAAGGCACATCTTCGTAGGTCGAAAAGGAAGAAACGCAAGGCAGAGGTAAGGACAGCAGTTTGATGTGCTCATAGTTTTGTGGATTTGTGAGTGTCCTTGAAATACTATTATTAATGAAACACTTTTCTGTTTCTGTAGGGTGCAATGCTCACATCTTGCGGAAGGCGTGTCAAGAAGAAAGATGCGGAAGAGAGTGATGGAACTCAAGGCAGGATAAAAAAATACAAATATTCTAGACATTGCAAATCTATGAAGAAAAAAACTGTATCTGAAAAATCATCGAGACCTCAAAGGCTTGCTGCACGAAATGCTCTAAACTTATTTTCCCGCATAAGTGCTAGCTCTTCAGGAGATGAGGAGTCTAGTGCAAGTGACAGTGAATCTCAAGGTAGTGGATATTCACGTCCAGAAGAAAATGCACTAAGCAGCGATTCTGAAAGATCTTTAAGGAGTGGCAAACAAAAAGTTTTTCTCGAGGAAGAGACATCTCAAAATGACCTTGTGCCTATGACTAAACAATCTGAACATATAGAGTCTAACAAACATGAAGAATCTAACAAACCTGAAGAATTTAACAAGCAACCAAGATCTGGAAAAATAGTATTGAAGTTTCAACGCCGTGATTTTAATTCTGATGTACAAGGAAAGGCAAGCTCTCCTTCTGTAGAGGTCCCTTACAAAGAAGAGAAACAAGAAGATGCCCCTGTAAATTCCCTTGATGTTTCTGAAGTTAAGCTTTCTGACAAATGTTATTTGGAGCCTGCAGATACTGCATACATTCCTAAGGTTTCCTGGCCTGAGGATCACGAAGATGAAGTAAACCAGGGTTTGGATCGAAGCAGGAATGCTCTTGAGCATCATTGTGACCTTTCATGGGGAGATGTAAAGGCACGGAGATCCAAGCGTCTTCGGGTGAGTGATGCTAATCCTGTTGATACCTGTGTCAAAACAAAGTTAAGGGTGAACAACTTTAATGCACAGAATGTTCAACAACACTCAAATGCTGTGCAAAGTAGTAATGGTCAAAGTCCCCGAGTAGGGATAATGGAACAAGGGATTGGTAATGAATCATCTCCGTCAGGCCAGGAAGATAATCATGCTGACATGCTATATAAACAACCTCAAAATGTCGGCAGAGTATCTGCTAATGAAAGGCTAGATGCTAGAGGACACACAGACTTTACTCCAGAAAGAAGGAAATCTAATTCTTTTAGGGGATATCAGGGAATATTCTCTGAAAATAATTCTGTGGAGAAGGCATGCGATTCTCCTACTGCTGGCAATGGCAGCGGAATGGAAGCAAGCTGGAGAGAGGACGAAGGGTGCTCATCAGACAAATATGAAACAGGTATTCCGAAAGATCCAGCTGATAATATTCTTGATAGACAGTCTGAAATGGCAGAAACAGTAGCTGACAATGGAGAAGATGCTGCTCTTTTCCTTAATAATAACTATTCACGTGAAGCAGCTGATCCAAATTATAGCCGTTTTGGAAA
The DNA here is from genome assembly GCA_000966675.3 of Picea glauca. Lineage (NCBI taxonomy): Eukaryota > Viridiplantae > Streptophyta > Pinopsida > Pinales > Pinaceae > Picea > Picea glauca. The sequence continues at coordinate 2,052 of JZKD02S2044515.1, read as the reverse complement.
GTTTATGGGTAGGATTAGGACAAAGAAGGATTCATATACTCCGTCTCATGAGCAAAATCACAACGTATCAGAAGAATGGAAGAATTTTGGGAATGACCAAACTTTCCAAACCATCTGGCCAAGAGATGACTTGTCTGGAAGGTTCACATGTAGGGCTTCTGGTACCAGAGCCAGGGGTCACTCTGTGCACCAAATAGACTGGAATAATGAAGCAGATAAGTTGGAATATAATAATGATGAAAACAGAGGAGATTTTGGTTTGAATGAGCCAGTTAGAATAGATACTGATTCAGATGATGAAAAGGAGCAGGCATTTGGAACTAATATGCTCGTAGATCGAGAAAACTCTTCAGGTATGGGAAACTCTTCAAATGAGGATAAGAAAATGCCAAAGATTACTCTGAAGCTCTATCCAATGACAGCTGACCATGGTCGAAAGGCAAGGTCAGAGCGGATAAAACAAGCTGGTAGGACTACTCAGGAAGCAGCCAGTACTCATAAGCATCACAGTATCTATGAGGGATTTAATTATGAGGAAAAACGGACACGAATTCACCAAGATGGCTCGGAGGGAAGAGAATCAATGATCGGTGCAGAATGGGGGTCCACTTCTAGGATGTTGAATGGAGTAAGACCTGCTAGAAACAGGAGAAGTACTGGCTATAATAATGGTAGGATGCCACTGGAAAAGAAGAAGGGCAAGCAAGTAATGAGGAAGCAGTCCTGGTTAATGCTGGCTGAAGCTGAAGAATGCAATCGGTATATTCCACAATTTGGAGATGAAGTTGCATATTTGAGACAGGTAATATTACATGGACAGATTTGTTACCTTTTCACTCCTTGGTCTTGGATGTATGTGCTTTTTGGCTTTGAAGATTTGATTTCCAACCTTGAATTACAGTTTCTTGTAATGCTTGTTCAAACAAATGTGCTGGTTACCTTGGCAGGGGCATCAAGAGTATTTGGAAATGAAACTGTCACGAGAAATGAGAACGCCACAAGAAAGAGGACCTTGGAAATCCATTAAAGGCACCATTCGGTCTGTGGAATTTTGCCAGGTTGAGAGGCTGGAGTACTCCACTTTTGCTGGGTCTGGGGATACCTGTTGCAAATTGACACTCAAATTCATTGGACAGGACTCCGATGTTTATGGAAAGAGCTTTAAGTTGACGTTGCCTGAATTGACTAATTTCCCGGATTTTCTTGTAGAGAAAAATCGCTATGATGCAGCATTAAAGAGAAACTGGACAAATAGGGATAAGTGTCATGTTTGGTGGAGAGCTGAGAATGGTGAGGGGGGAAGTTGGTGGGCAGGGAGAGTTACATCTGTTGAACCAAAGTCCTTTGATTTCCCAGATAGTCCGTGGGATAGATATGTTGTCCAGTACAAGGGTGATTCATCTGGTCCTCACAAACACAGCCCCTGGGAACTATTTGATCCAAATAATCATAGCTTGGAGCTTCCAAAAATTGATCCTGAAGTTAAAACACAACTTCTACGCGCTATTGCAAATATGGAGAAATTTTCTTATGAAAATGATGTAAGGAAATCCCTTCTCTCTTGAAGTGTATCTGAAATATTTTATGTGTCCGTCTAATCTGGTCAAATATCTGTTCCCCTTTAGTGTGCCCTCATCTTGTGCATTATTAAAATTTGTTGCAGGATTATTATGGATTGTTGAAATTATCTGAAGTGTCAGAGAAATCAGACTTCCATAACAGGTTGGTATTTTTTCAAGTACTTTTTACTGCATCATGATATATCGAATTTTCTGTTCATTTTGTTTTGTTTTTTGATTTATATTTTCTGGGAGTTAAGAAATTCCAAATGTATTAAACTCATTTTAACTATCTTTAGAATTTGAAAGGCCATGAAGGGTCTATATGGTAGAGCTATTAAATTACACATAAACAATAAAATTGCAGCAAGGGAGGGAGGGAGAGTATTTGATATTATTCAATGTGTAATAATGAGATACACAAACACTGATATGTCTAGTGAGAGAGACAATCACCTGGTCGGCCACCTAACATTGTGTTAAAGGGGTAACT